>OX632357.1:15984853-16125942 GCA_951751655.1 Ophion costatus | reverse complement strand
TCAATTTTAAAAAACCAACATTTCCGTAATTGCAGTAGCTATTGTTGTGAGTAGCAGTTTTTTTATTTAGTTTTTTTTAAGCCCCTGAAAATAACTAAAAATGTCACCATAGTTACACTTTTTTTTAACACCGGCCATTTTGTGATTTTGTTTTATGGAAAACGACTACGTCCAACGAGAACTCCATTTATATTGATTATAAAACTTTTTTATTTTTAATTTTCACACCAACCATTGTCAAGTTATCGATCCGGCTGTTGGACCACATTTTTTTATACAGAAGCTCTATTATACCTCAATAACGTGGTTAATTTTCAATTTTGTAAAATAAAAAGTTACAGCAAACAAGTTCAATGTATGCTTAACAACATACCTTTTTTCAAACCCAAAATAATCTAGTAAACAGAAATAATCGAGATATTTATTTTAAAAATTGAAAAAAACAAGCCTTTATTTAATGTACTAAAAAGTAGAAAATATATTTTTCACCCAGTCATATGTGGCTATAAATCAAAGCTTGAGGCACTCAACTTTTTAAATGTTTGATAAATTTGATGAATTAAGTTTCATTAACCGTATTGAATTTGAGACAATAGTAGTTACAGAAATTATGATCACTCATTTTTATTTAAGAAATCTAAGGATGTTTTACAGTAAATTAAATACATTATTTTATTTATAGTCACATATAGATGACTTGGAAAAAAATATATATTTTATACTTTTTAGTACATTAAATAAAACCTTTTTTTTTAATATTTTTTTACACATAAATGAATTTCGACTTTTTAGGCTTTAATTGATTTTACTAGTTAATTGTTACTAGTAGTCTAGTAGTTTACGAGTCTGTACATTAGAAACATGGAATGCTTGTGATAAATAAAAAAGACTGTAACTGGGAGAGAGCTTACGACTAATTACTGCATATAAACTTTTCCCATACAAACACAGTAGGCTACGAATTTGTTTGTATGTGTTAATGAGATTTGATATGAATAATTAGATATCGGAAATTTACATGAAAAGTTAAACATTTTACGATTTTTTTTTAAGTTGAATCTTGCATTGTCACCTTTTAGATGCATGTTTGCAACATTTCAGAGCTCTAAGTAGTCGGGAAGTGGGCGAAATATCGATTTTCCGTTTTGCATCTCGAAAAAAAGTCAAGTTAAATAAAAGCTTGTAAAAACGACCTTATTTCGGTCCGTCACAGTAGTGTCCTCCCTTGAACGAAATTTATGCGAGATCGCTTGAGACGCTTTAGCCAAGTAGCAAGACGTTCAATGTTAATTTTTCGTTAAGCATCGAGTGCCACAGGTGTCCCGAATTTCCGTCGCTCCGGTGTCCGAGGTAGTAAATGAAAAGCAATCGCAGTACGCAAAAAAAATGTCAGGTCATGGGGAGGGGAACTGGTTCAACACCCTTCGTATATTACGGTCATTAAAGCTGCGAACAGTTTGGGAGGTAACATTTTTTTTTCGTCGTTTCTAAACGTCTTCTGAGTGGCTCGTAGTGACTCGGGAGGCACGCTTCTATATTCGTCAGACGTTCCAGGTCACCACGTAATCTCGGTGAACGAAGATGGATCGATAGAGCTTGCACTGTGGCGCGCGCGATGGGTAAGGCGAGCGTTGAATAACTTGGTAAATCACGAAACTTTTTTTACTCACTCATGGAGGTACGTGGATGAGTTCGAAAGAGAAAGAGACAAAAAATCGATACCCTCGAGTACTCGGGCTGCCGAGAAAAGAGAACGGAAACAGCGCTCGCTAAAAAAACTGTTATATTCTGCAATGTTGCTAATTTCTTGTACCCATGTCTTCATCCCTGTGCTGCTAATTCCCAAGTGCGTCTGGATATGCATTTTTTTTTCTCTTTGTAATGAAGCTCGGCTGTGCCGGCTTTATATACCCCTAAAAAGATGAAATAGTCCGTTGGCTGACTTCGTTTCGTCCTGAAATATTGCGCAGCAATCGAGCGAGTGATCGGTGTGTTCCATAAAAGAACATTTTTTTTCAAAACAGCCCACAATGTTGAAATGTACTCTCGTGTGATGAGCCCTTCTAGCAAAAACCACCGGAGAAACAAATAGACAACGGAGATATAATTGAAATCCATTGCCCTGAAAGTTGGCAAAGCTTTGAGGAATGTGACACCTAGCGACGACTTTAGTGATGATCATGTATGCTGAAGGAGCGCGTCTTCGCCCAATTTGTTAACCCTCAAAACAAGCGGGTGCTTCGTTGGATGCAATTACCGTTAAAGAGAAGAGTTAACGGTACGTGGGCCATCAATTCCGACCGCTGGCTGTTGCAGACTACTTGGCTGCACCGAGGAACTACCATTGGGACCAGCAGTATTAATAAATGCAGATGCCACATTTTTAAAATTTCTGTGTTCCGAAATTGGATCACTTTTGTTGTGAAAGAAGCGCGCAAGATTCCTAGATTTGATGACTGTTCGTATGAGAATACGCGATACCCATATTAATAAAGTATTCAGCCTTCGTGAAACTACGTACTCTTCTCGACTACGAAAGTGGCTGCCAATCCGGTATTTATGAAACTAGCCAGCCAATGACCCTGGAGCGTTTCAGGGTTCTTCGTTTAAAGTGAACTTCCCTCTGTTTAAAATGAATCACGGACTTTGAGCGTGCTTCCTGTCCATTTTTACACTCCCTTCTAGGGACCGTAGATCCGCAAAATTCATACAACTTTGTGGGAGTTCGCCAACCATGGCAACCACTCCCACGTACCCTAGAAGTCGTACGTATATTCGGGATGAGGGAAGAAAGGTCGATTCGCGTGTGACTGCAGTAGTTTATCCGGGAGTATGCTAGCAAAGCTGGAATTTCCTCGGATGAAGGACGATGCTGGGCGCGATGAACGAGAAGAAGATTTCCGAGAGAATTTTCCAGCTATCCTCTTGTACGTGTACTTTGAGGTTCTCTGCTTATTCGGAAAGAAAAGAGCTCTCGTGGTAATGGAATTTGCTAGAATGGAGCTTCGACGAGTACAGTGGTTGTTAAGCGCGGCTGAGCCTGAGTCGGGATTCCCCGAGAAGAAAAGCGTTTCGCGATAGTCTGGTGGAGGTGATGGTGTGCGCGAGCCACACAGTGATGATAACTCGGCTGCATCATATGACTCTTCTCATTCGCCATTTCGCTCTCGACGATGGCATCCAAAGAAGTGTATTTTCGGAACGGTACGAAAATAGCTGAGCTTAAACTTCTGCTAGACACACGAATCTGTGTATAGAGCAGAAGAGGGAAAACAGCCTAGCAGGTCGCGAGGGAATTGGGTCAGAATTCGACGACGGAAGACGTACCCGAAGAAAGTTTTCTTCCCCTATATTCGCGGGCGTGAGCGCTTAGTAGGGGGATCGGTTTAAGCGAAGTGGCGAGAAGACGCGGAGGGGCGAGAGGGATGGCTGAAGAAGGGAGCGTTCCAAGGTGCTTCGAGTCTTGCAGAAAAGAGAGAGAAGGAGACAAATCACATAGGGATGTGAAGAGCAAGAAGAGATGAGAGGGATGAAAACGGGTGAATAGCGATAAAGAGGGGGCTGCCAGTTAAGCAGGGTGAGGTAAAAAGCTCGGCGGAAAAGCTAGCGTAAGTGGGACAGTGCCTGGTATTTAATAGCAAGTATTTTCCTAAAGATTTTTCATGCTTCCAAGGTCTCAGCAAAAAACTGGCGTAAGGGCTCGAGCGAAGGGCATACGTCACTCAGTTTTGGTTTATCCACTCAAATACCTCCAATCTTAAATCTTGGCTCTTGATGTCGCCCACAATATTCGGTAGAAACATTCACTGACTATGATGACATTGTCGCACGAAAATGGTGATTTTATCAATTGCTATCATCATAATACTATCAACCCAAATAAACCCAAACCCAAACCCAATCACCATAATATTATCAAACCCAATCACCATAATATTATCAAACCCAATGCTATCAACCTAAACAAATCCAAACCCACTGACAGAGTAATAATCCTAAAAGTTTATGAACAATGATCGACTTATCCAGGAAAGAAAAAAGAAATCCATTCGGTCTTATGCGCTTGGTGTCGTCCAAATAGACTGATCAAATGAGCGATCTGTTGATTCTCCTATGAACAATGCCATCATTATTTTTCCGGTACAACGCTACTAGATTTTTGCGATAAAATGCTACTAGACAGATATCTATAGCTCGTGAAATCGTCAACGTACTACGTCGATAGAAAGAGCGTAATCACGAAGACACCCAGTGCTGAACAATTGGTTGTCCGGATGTGGAGTCTTCCATGGTGGAGCCTCGGATGAAAATCATGCGATACGAGGGGATGATGGTGCAACATGCGGTTCCGGACAACTGAAGCCGCGTGTTCGTTAAGACAGCCGGCACGAGCGATCTAAATTTAAATACAATTCCGAACGCGATAGTTGCATAACCTGGCACACGAAGTGCGTGCAGCCACAAAGAGTACAAATGAGCGCGACCGACTACGGGAATCTGCGAGGTATTCCGACGTACGGAAAATTGATCTGAAAGGAGACACACACACACCCTGTCGCAGGTAGAAATGCTCGGATGATTATCAGCTATCTATCTTAGCGATATACCGAAACTGCTGTACTTTCAATGTCACTGAGTGGACAACAGTTCGAGAAAAATAAATACAAAGTAGTCTATTTGCGTTGCATTGTGCAAACGGTTTTGTTCATTCTCAATGTTGTATATCGAAAAAGACATTTGTTGAAGAGTTTGATTCATAGATTTCTACAACCGTTCAAATTTGTCAGGCCAATCAATGCGAAAATGCCTATTACTTCGAGGTTGAAGTTTTCGAACAACAAAAAGCAATGAGACATTGCTGTATGAATGGCAATTAGAAAATTACGTAGTAACGAAATAACAGTAGTGCCGAAATGTCATCTACAAAATGCTGGAAAAATACGAATGACGGAAATTGGATGGTGAGCGGTGGTAGTCATGTCCCGATCTTCTATCAGTGGAGACAAAATAATAAGTATTGGAACGAATCATCAATCCCTACGAGACACTCGTATTCGTCTCCGAATCCTGTCGTATCCCAAGACACCCGCACTGTTAATGCCTTCATCGTACGATGAAGAAGCTTAAAAATATTTTCATTCCATCTAAGCAGAACAATATTTCAATCTCCGCTTTCCTTCTTCCTAAACATGAAAATAAAATCGCAACCAGCCACCAGCAAGGCTCGCTATACCTTGCTCCCAGCTGTAAAACTTGTATCAGCGCCTTAGAAATTTCCAACGGACATGTTGCTTTTTCATAAAATGATCACAATCTGTACGACGTAAAGGCGTTGTTCCGAAGATGTTTTGGGATCAACTAATTATTCCGAGTCAATAGATGAAATCGATGCTTCGGTAGGTCGGGGAACGAGCGCTCCTAAAAATCGAAGCTGAAGCAGCAAGATATAAAAGGTAAGCCGTACATTTCATGCAGGCATCAACATCGTCGAAGGGCAACGAAGCAGAATGACATGAACACTAAACTCACTTGTTGGTAGGGAGGTAGTTGCAAAAGATCCCGTTCCTCTGCAGCAGTGACCTCGAAAGTTGGAGCCGGCTGAGGGGGGTAAAGATTTCCTTTGCCAGGGTACGAGGTACTCCTGCGAAACTTGACCGGGCTTATGTTAGACGGATGTCCTTGATTCGCACCAGGATGTCCGGGAAACGTTGGACTTGGTTTTCGACCTTGGAGACCGGCTGCGGCGGCCACTGCGGCGGCAGCATGAAGCGACGAGTGCAACGGTGGTAAATTCGGCACGGATCTACCCCTGCTCCAGGGTGATAACGCAGGACTCGGTGCAGCGGTGGGTTGGGGTGCTCCACCCCATTGCTGAGGAGCTTGTGGGCCGCCTGACCAGGCGGCGTAACCTTTTCCTTGAAGGTACACTCCGGGATGAGAGGTAGGCTGCTGCTGTTGCTGTTGTTGCTGCTGCTGTCCAACCTGAAGTCCGTGCCTGGCACCGGTCGGAGCCCCGGAGTTCCCTCCATGCTGAGGAAAATTGTGGCTTGCCGTGATGGCGCGTCTCGCGCCCGCACTGGACCCCGCGAACAATCCAGCCGGTCCACCGGTCGGAAAGTTTTGGAAGGTGGCGATGGAACCGTTCACTGGTAAGGCGTGAAGTCCCGTGTCATCAGGAGCAGCTGCCCATAAGCTTGGAACCCTCACTGGATCGGCAAAACCCTGAAGACCCGATGTGTTGACGCAACCGGTGATGTCCTTGTCACCCGATGACGAAAGTGATTGCGGAGTTGCGGCGACCATAGCATTCGTGTCGGCTTCGGAGGATTCCTTTGACTTGTCCTGCGCATTTCCCCCGTCCAAATCTCCCGGTGACAACGGTGCCTGCTTACCGCTACCGCTTTGCTTCTCGATCAGCAACTCGTCCTGCATCGTGTTGATTCGTTGATGATGATGAGGATGATGGAGATGATGGTGGTGCTGCTGCTGCCCAACGTGATGTTGTTGCTGCTGCTGATTATTGTTGGCCAGTATCGAGGCTGACCCACTGCCGATGTTTCCTACAATCGGCCCGCAAACTCCCGTGGGTGTTTGTCTGCAGACTGCTGCGGACGAAGGACTCCCACTACTGCTCGAGAACAGGCTCGTCGCAACAAAGTCCCCCATATACCGCCGGGAGGACTATCTTTGCTTTGAGAATTCTTCGTCTACCCAACACACTACCTGACGCCTGTCCCGGACCGAAAGGACAGCGAATTAACGAATGACGATCCACCGGCACCCAAATTGCCAGGCCTTTCTTCTCACGTGAACGACGCAATGTTGCACGGCAAACCGATAATGCGCGTGAATTATTTTGACTAGACCGAATCTCAGGAATTTCGATACTACAGTATTAGCTGTAACCCCGACAATTGCACCACGGCGGATCGACGCAAATAACCGGATTATTCGTGATACGAAATTTGATCGCACACCAGCCTAAATTATTTGCAATGAGGGACGGAAGAATTCCACAACGTGTTAAATTCGCGGAATATCCTCGTGGTCGATTCGCGTCTTCCGTACGATTATCGAATGATTTCAGGGTGATCCCTCTGGCCCGATATCCAGCGGGGCGCGTTATTCGAGCGAGCCGAGACCGACCCGGACGTCGTCAACGTCTCCGAGCCGAGCACGCGAGCTCGCTATCGATCGCCACGCTCATCAAGACTCCCACGGCACCCGGAAGACTCGGGGCTCCACCGATTTGACGCGTTTCAATCTTCTGTTCAACCCCACACAAATTTCGTTATTTCACTCGTTATTCGGTACTTTTCGAATTTTTGCTTCGAACGCGGCCACGTCTTTTGTTTTCTTTCGTAATCGCGCTGTTGTTCCGGCGCAGGCACAGATCGCGCAGGTACTCAATGCAGCTTCCAGTCAATTTGTCTCGATTTCGTCACCGGATGACGAAATATTTTAGTGTCACCGGGACTCCCAGGGTTACTCCAGTTATAGAGAACTCGCCTCGTGCCTGAATGATATCCAGTACAATAAGCGTGGAGTTCGGAGCATCCTTGCTTCGTCCACCTTCAATTTCTTCCGTCGTATTATCGAATTATTCTCATTACTGCGCCCTGTATCCTTTACACTGAAATTCCAGCGATGAAGAAAAAATTCTTTTCTCCTCAAAGTTTAGTTGGCCGCTACTCTCGCTGAAATATAATTTCCGATCCACGCATTCACTCGTCGGCCAAATTCCGAAACGCAATAGCTGCGAATAAAGCCTAAACTCTTCGAACGAAACACTTGCGACTCTCTTCGTTCCTCATTCCCCTCTTGTTTTTGTTCAGCTGCAAAGAAAAACACACGAATCCTTGCGTTCTATTCACGTCACCATCCAATCTTCCACACTGCACTATGAACAAATGAAACTTTTGTATTGCGTACGACACTGGGCAATTGGCGAAATGCGTATAGGGTTACTCGTTAGGAGTAAACACGTAGAATGGAAAGCACCACAGACCGAGACACGGGGCCGATGCCGGTAATGGACATGAAGGCAGCAGATACGAAGCAACTCACCACACTGCACCAACGAACTAGGATAGCAGGATTATCAGAAAACGTAGACACACTCGCGAACACTGGCTCCTCTTACCAACAAATGTGCACACCTTACGGCCGCTTTTCGCCGGACAAGGAAGAACCGACGAATAGTGGATTCTTGCGTTGTTTTAACGTCCGCGATCCAGCTCTGTCAACAGCACGCGTTTCGGAGCAGCCGCAAATATTTCGAGTTGCGAGCAATTCGACCAAAATCGACGTAGAAAAATGGCCTTTCTCGTCATCAATCTGTTTGGGCGTTTATCAGGAAGGTGTCACTTATTCGCTGTCTCTGCACCGGCCAAACGATACTTTCAGGACTTCACGAACCGACGACCATACACAACCAACGACCGATCATCAGTATGTTCACTGCAGATTATCCTTGAACTCCACAAGATCCACGAGACATCCCTCTCCCGTGTTCACGCTCGTCAGTTTGGTGTTCGACTCAGCTTTCGATATTCGTTACTCGCGCGGTGTATTATCGTCGTGAGACTACTGCGAACACTGCACGTACTATGCCCCTCCCCAGCTGCTCGTGCTGCGACTCACTGCCGCCGTTGCCTTGCCTGCTGATATATTTCTGCCGTGTGGAGGTGGCAATTGGTGGTGGCTGTGCTGGAGGTGGTAGCGGTGGTTGGTTGTCGTGGTCGTGGTCGTCGTAATACGTCGTTGCCAGTTGGCGATACTCCGTTTCCTCGTACGAAGCACCGTTTTATCGCTCGAAAACTCTTCCTTGCCTTCCTCCTCGCCTACCTGTCAAATGGCACCCTTGGATGAGCTTCTTCCCGGCCGCTGCTATTCCCAGGTTTTGTTTACCACTCGATTATCACTTGTTTTCCCCATGTGTGCTCGCGCAGCTGTGCGAAGTACCGCCCCTCGATGGGAGCTTACTTGCGAAAGCACGGGAAGTGTTTCATTGCAAAAACAAAACTGAACCGAGGATTATGTCAGTTCCGGTTCATCGATTGTACGCAATCATTCGACGCACTGGAAAACAAGCGACCGGTGGTGGATAGGCTTATCGCTGATCTAGACTGATGCACTCTTTTCTCGTTTTTAATCCACACTAGTTAAAAACGTCCACCATCACCAGTACCAGAGGCCTACTGTCGTTCGGGGCAAATTTGAATGTTTCTTGGCTTTTCGGTTTCCCACGAAGCTGCGTTTGATAGCCAGTTGTTGGGGGACTTTTCTATCTCTTGCGGAATTGAAAGCGACGATGAATTTTCGTTGCCTGTTTGTTTATTTGTTTGTCACTCGTATGAGGACTAGTGTATTGCGTGGTAGTCGGTGCGAACGTTGGTCAGCGAGGTGGTGATAGTGGTGGTGTTGGTGGTGAAACGGCTGGCAGTGCTGCTGCTTGTGCTGGTGCTGCTGCCACCGCTTTGCTCCTCCTGCGTCTTGGCTCGATGCTTCCGATGTGTCTTGCTTCTCCTGCTTCTTGGTACTGCTTGCTGCCTCCGCAGGCTGCTTCCTCTTCTCGTGGCTGCTACTGCTGTTGATGGTGGTGCTGCTGGTCCGGCTGGCGCTGACGATGGTGCCGTTGGCTGATGCTCGTCTATCGCTTGATGGCTGGTGCTGGCGTGGTGCTCGTGCGCCGTCGCCGTACAACTCTCTCTCTCTCTCTCTCTCTCTCTCTCTCTCTCTCTCTCCCCCTCTTTCTCTCCGCACTTTGTTTGTGCATATACACCCGGAGGTCTCACACCAATACCACCCCACTATGGCTTTCTACGAGGTTACGTGTACGATGAGGAAAGCACATCGGGGCACGCACGCGCCCTGGATAAACGCACCCCCGTGATCCCCCCGCAGCGAGCGCCATCAACCGACGACAACGCCGCCGCCGCCACCGACCCAACAGCCACCATCGGCCAAAAGCTCGGGGTGGTGGGGCTGGAAGCTCTATCTCGCTCTCTCTCTCTCTCTCTCTCTCTCTCTCTCTCTCTCTCTCTCTCTCTCTCTCTCTCTTTCTCTCTCTCTCTCTCCCTCTCCCTTCCGCCCTCTCGACTTCACTCCTCTACTGTGCCACCTCACAGCGACGCCGGCGTCGTTCGAAAACGGCGGAAACTTTTGCCGAACACGTGCCAGGATCGATGACGGGGGACCCGGCTCGCGGACCTCTCTCTGCTTCGCTCGGTGGAGCTTGTTCCTCTCCCTGTCTCGCTCTCGCGCTTTGCGTCGCGTGCTAAGAAACGATTTTCTTCCTTACTACCTCCTTACTTACCTACCTTTCTCTCACACCCGCGTGTTTTTTTTTTTGTTCGAAATATCGCCGTCTCTCGCGCTCGCGGCTCTCGTTCTACATCGTTACGTCGTACTCGCACACGCGGTCCTTGATTCCTTTGCTCGGTTCTTCTACGGTGTTCCTCGTAGCCTCGTTCGCCTCGTTTCTCGGCGCTTTTGCTACGTCAGCTTTTTAGTTTTCAGTTGATCCGAGCCAGGGGCTCGTGGACGACCCGGCATTTGGCATTGCTCTTCGTCCTGATTCTTCACGAAGTAGACTTATTTGACGAGCTCAATTCTTTCTGCCCTTCATCGGGCGAACTTAGCGCCGAGAAGTTCACGGAAACAAAGCTGCTCTTTTGATCGCTGAGGGAGTGTGCGCACTTTCTGCTGGACAAAGTCAAATAGTCTTGGGCGTGCTGAGCAAACGACGCAGTTGAAGAACTTTGCGCAACGATCTGGGATCGCGAAAATAATTGCGAAACCGGTGAAGTACGAGGGTGTGAAGACTTGCCATTAGCGGTATTCGTGAGAAAATAAGACAATGCAAAAAAATGTATGATCGTAAATCATGCTCGTAGTATAGCGCGATTTTTCTATTTGCTTGGAATTTTCTTCCTCCTACGAATTTTATCCAGGCAGGGACATTTTTCTGTCCCGGAAAATTCGTTTTTTTTTCAGAGGAACCGAAACGCCTGTCCGTCCAAACGTGTACGAGAGAATTTTGCGCGCATCAGATGCGAAGAAAACAGAAAGAAAATTTTTATTCATCAATGCACCATTTAAGGATGTACGATCACTTGCACGGGATCAAAAAAGAGTCTAAATTTATTTTACCCACAGCTGCTCTGATTGATGTTTACTTATGTTGATTATTCGTATTATCGATTATAGAGTGCCAAATGTTGTGGTAAATCATGAATTTATTGCACGTGAACGAATAAAAACTGAAAAATTAGATTGTCAACGATTCGATAGTAATCTTCGTAATATTAATATTAACAGATCACCCATAAAAACGGACTAAAAAGACAAAAAAAATCAGCCGGAAACATATTGAAATAGGCTTGAGTTACTTCAGCGGAATTAACACGATAGGCAAAATATAATTATACTTATTATTGATACGTGATAAATGATAAAACTCCATAAATTGTTGTTTGCATATTTTGTGGCGGCTTCTATTCAAATTAATTTCAAAACAAAGCTGGGTTATGTTCGCCAAACGCATCAGCTGTTACTCGCGACGTTGCTAAGTCTATGGGTGCTATTTCGTCGTTCTGACCATTTTCAACCGGAAATTGAACCTTTCTTGTAATGTAGTGCTCTAACTACACGGTGAAGATTGATTTTCTTATTTTTTACACTATCTATTGTATCTAATCTATCGAATTTCAGTTTTCCAACGGGTTTAATTGGATACGTGAGCAGAAAAACCACGATCACCGCACTTCCGGTTGATTGTCTCCACAAGACGACGTGCTTCGGTTACTCAAAGTGCTCGACTTTGCAGTTTTATTGCCAAAAAACTAAACGGTCAAAATAGCTCAAATTTTGGCAATAGGCGCATAAAGCGTTCGTGAAAATCATATAAAAATTTCAAATCCAACAGTTGGATTCGTAGTAATGATCGTACCTCCTTAATACCGCGTGGGATGAGTCTTCAGACCCGCTCTACGTCATTTTACAGTAATATTTCGACACATACTTGCGACCCGTGGAACCAATAGTACTCGTCTTTCGGTTCCACGATTTTGGTCGGAGATTGGACCACCTTTCTTCGTCGCGACAATCATTCGATAGAAAACGTTTGGTGTTTCAGGTCAAAAGAGGAGATGCCGAAATTGTGCGGCGACGACATGCGCGGCAAGAAACTCGGTGAGCCAAGCCGCTCGACCGACTTACCAAGTAGGCACATATATTTAAACGCACGCCAACAGCCGGTTGTGTAACCGCGATATTGATAAGAGCCCGAAGGCTACACACGAGCGAGACGATATAAGACACGTGTGTGTGCGAATGCACCTTCGCACCGCGGAGTAGCCGCTCGATTTGAGTTACGTTTTCAAGACGGAATATGTGCGTCAAAGATAGTCAGCTTTCGTCACGAACGTAAAAATGATATTCGTTTCGTTCGTTTGAAAATTATATATTTCATAAATGAACTTCTAACTGCCACGCTGTAAATCTCAACTCCACTCTCCTCATGTGAAATGCTATTTTTATCTTCTACTGTAGGTAAAAAATCAATAAAGATAATAGTTCTGACGATCTCTGTTATCATCGCCCAACAGATCGCTTCGATCATTTTTTGCATGCTGCAATGACGGACTATAAATACTTGAGTGTCAATTGTTTGGAAAATTGAGTCATGGATTTTTGCCGATCTTTGCAATGGAATTTGCTGATTTGGAAATACATAAATGAACAGAAAAATAGAATATTAAGTAAAGACACGTTTGGAGTAACGAAAGATAAATAAACATCCCATAGGACCCTCGGAAAGTAACGAACGTTGCAATTAGTCGTAAAAAAATGGTTGCGGAGTCAACAAATAAAGAGAGTGCTATAATCAACTAAAAAACGATATTAACTGTAGTCACGTTTGAGGCAACGCAAGAACATCACACATTCGATCGAAACCTTGAGAAACAAAAAAGGATGTAACCCGTCTCCGAAAATCTCATTAAAATCGAGAAAAAGGTACATTAGCAAACGAATTCGCGGTCTAATCGTAAAATATCCTACACAAGGAAGGAACGCATATTTTCCACCGACTCATGTGTATAGACATATGGTCGTTACAAACGCGTAGACGTGTACGAGTGTATAAAACAACACTTGGCATTCAGTTTCACGAGCAAGCGGGCATGGTGAAGCTCGCACATTGCAGCTTCAACGTGTGTTTTCGTTTTACACTTTACGAGAGTTAGATACTCGCGTCGATCGACCTATATATTTCCTTTTCTCGATGAAACGTCCGTCTGGCTGCGTATGTGAAATATAGACGCGTATCCGTATAAGTCATATCTGTATATGGAAAACGAGGTGTGTGCATGTGTGTGCGTACGTACACATGGTTTTATCTCTATCAACGTAAAACGAATGCACATAACTATGTATATATACGACTGTGTGGACTTTTAGCTGACAAAAGGACGCAATCGACACAATTTAACGTTCAATACTGCGGGGGTTACGTTCTTTGCAACAGTTAGTTACCTACTGTAGTTATGTGTGTGCGTATGCACCTTTCGAGTTAACAAACAAGATTTATAAAGGGCACCGAATTAATTTGTACGCCTAATATATATATATATATATATATATATATATATATATATATATATATATATATATATATATATATATATACCAAAAGTTACATAGCTTCGTGAGAAAAACCAAATTTACGAACGGCGTTTTGTAGGGAATAAATTCAGCTTTGTTTTGCTTTTTTGAAACATTTTCTATGATTTTTTTTCGACCCGGTATGCACTTTTGAACGTTGACATTTTTTCCGATTTTTATCAAAATTTTTTTACAATGTTTTTTAGGTCGTCTAGATGCTTTTGAACTATTGTAAAGTTTTTTTTAATCTACAAAAATGTCAATGTACATAAAAAAAAATCGTTCATCCATCCAAAATTCAGTTGGTTTAACAAAGTGTATCTTTAAATACGTTCAACTTGGTTTTTGATTGACATAACAAAACAGTATAGTGGTGTGAACTGTAGCTTATTTAGCATGTCTGAGCAACTGTTAAAACAACAAAATTTCGAAACAACAAAATGCATTTTGCGCATTCAACGATTTCTTTTTCTCAGTGCATTCAAAGCGAAACACTGCAACATTTTCCCCTCTTGATATCTTGTTCCTTAGTCAATAGTTCAGAGATACGCCAATCAATTGTTCGAACAATTCTCCGAGGTTCTGCCAAAAAAATTTCAGAAAAATATTCTGAAAAAATTTAAGCGCATTAAAGTCGAAAGTTAAAAAAGTTTTTCCTCTTGATATTTTGTTATAAACGTCATACTTTTCATACTCATCAGTTTCGAGGGAAAAAAGGCAAAAAAAATTCTCAGAGAAAGATTTTGAAAAAATTTCAGGAGATCCAGTATAAACTTCCGCAACTTCTTACGTCTTTGATATTTTATTAGAGAGGGAGGGAGAAAGGGAGGGAGAGAGAATGAGAGAGAAACGTTTAAAATATAATATTTAAAACCTCATCAGATACGAGCTCATCAATAACGATTCTCCCTGCCATGTAACTGCACCATCGAAAAAAAAACTTGATACACCTATGCCTACAAAGGCCCCTACGAGCATGCGTTCCGGCCGACACGGATGCACATCGGGTTGCGGAAACTCAGGCGCCCACGGTTCTCACGAAAAGGGCATCACGGGCGGCGGCAATGTATCGCACGTTTAGTCGGTAAAAATCCTTCTGCAACGTTCTTTCGACACGAATTGCGTTTTTTTTCTCCAAACGACGAGATGCAACCTTTTTGCTTTTTCACAAGGCGAGACCTGGTTTTTTCTCTCCTTCGGAATAACAGTTGTTTAGCCCTTCGACAGCACACTTCCGCCAGGAACCTCTGTCTATATACGGGGTCGATCTGACCCCAGACGTTCTTCAGATCATTGTATTTCGGTAGATATGCATTCTTTTTTGTAGAGGCGTTTTTTGTAGTCAATGGTCCTTATTTTATGGTCCAAACTTTATTTTTTTAGAAAAAAAAACTAAGTTCCCAAACATTCGTTTAAAGTGGAAGATGCGTCGAGAGTGGGAGTGAGGGAACATTCGAACGCAGCACTGCAGCCGAATAGGTTACCCTGTTTTGCGATACAGTCATTCGAAAAAAAAATGAGGTCAATATGAAACTGTGCGCAGTCGAAGGGTTAAAGCTTAGGCCACTGTAGCAGCCGAAAAAATAGGCTTTGTGGGGATTTTTTTTCTTCAGAAAAACTACAAAATAAATCGGGATTACAACAAACGGTGTTTATCATACATATCAGTGACTGTATACAATAATTTGTTTGAAGCGATTGGTTTCAAAATGGCGGCTGTGCAGCGTATTTGCGATGACATCTCCGCTTGACGTTGGCCGGAAACATAACTCACATCAGACAATTTTCAACCGATTCACTTGAAATGTTGAATATATCTTGAAAAATACATTGTCTATGCAAGTACGTATGACTTTTTTTTATACTGCATCGTTCATTTGTTATTAACAATTATCTGACAATTTTTTAGGCAAATTTTTCACTTTCCACTTTAGAAGTGCGCCATTCGGCCAGAAATCAATATATCGAAAAAAAAATCCTACGTACTTCTATAGCAGTTGATGTATATAATCGAAAAAAATTAATTGGCTCATTAGAATTCAAAAATTTCAGGAGCTGTTTGTCCGGCCGTGGACCCTGGAAAAACGGAGACGTCATCGCAAAAACGCTGCACAGCAACCATTTTAAAATGGATCGCTTCAAAAAAATTATTGTATACAGTCACTGATATGTATAATAAACACCATTTTTGTAATCTCGATTTATTTTGTAGGTTTGAAGCAACCCTATTACCGCCCTATAACTATCAACTTTATTAGTGGTTACATATCAAGCGAGATTGGTCAGAAGTATCTCGAAAATGGAGAAGTGATTGTAAACAAATTTGTTTTTAATCATTCCACATTTATTGGTACGAGAGCGCCAGATAACGTTGTGCTTTTTGGGGGATTGGGGCGAGGTCATTCGCTAGTTTTTTCACCCTTAGACCCTAGGTCCTAAGTGTCACGGTAATTAAAATACGATTTTTTATTATTTCTTTCTAATTACCCGAAATTTCGCCTTTAAATCGTCGAAATCTTTTTTGTTTGTGGTTAGCACGAAATAACTTTTGAACTTATGTTTATTTTAAAAAGATCTCCACTTTATACTCTTTCCAACGGTATATGCTCCGTGTCATAGAGATAATTCATTATGTGGTAAAAAATAAAGAAAAAACGTTTTTTTATAATGAATTTAGATGTTGAAATTTCATACACTTACATATTTTTAAGACTGGAAGCTTCATACGTTTACATATTTTTAAGACTGGAAGCTCAAGAGTCATTTTCTCGAACCGAATTGTATCAGATAATGATTTGTTTATAATAAATATACATTGCAGAATTCAACAAAAGTTATTTCGTGCTATTACAATGACAAACAATAAAATTATGATGATTTAAGGTAGTACTAGCGGATTGACTAGTCAACAGAAAATCTGTAAATTTTCGAATCTGAAAAAAGCCAAATATAATACATTTAGGTACAATAATAACCATAATACGGAAATGAATGATTTGAGAAGTATATGTGATAGCTGTGTGTACTATATTATGAAAAGTTAAGTATTAAAATAGCAATCAGATTTGACTTCAGTTGTCTCACCGGCCGCCATTTAATATTTTTGGCAATATCAGTGGCAACGCTGTACTGAGGCGCTTCCGATAAATGTCAAGCGTGTGTTTGTTTACTATATGTGTAAGCGTGTGTGCAATGTGCATACTGTAACTTCAGTCTTATAACACAGATATAGCTCGACACAGCATTCGTTCAAATCACGGATCTAATAAAGGACGATTTGTTTCGAAAAAAGTGTACGAATGGCGAAACAATGTACGTGCATCGAAAAAAAATAATGCCCATTTTTGAAAGTGCGGTTAACGCAGGAACGCACGATGATGCGGGACGTCGCGTCGTCGACTTTTATACCCTCGGTCAGAATCTCTGGTGCAATGATTGCAACAACCCTCTTTCACTTCGAAATATTATAAATGAGGAGAGATTTGGCCTGGCGAGCAAGCTCGATGTGCTGTGTGTACAGTGCAACACGAATCATACCGTCGAGACCAACAAACGTCAAGCGAATCATCGGTTGTACGATGTAAACAGTAAAGCTGCAATAGGTATGTAGCGTGTATAGTGCAATTGAAAAACAAACTGTACAACTATAGAACTAATTGTTCTATTTAATTTTTTTATTATTATTAATTTTACGCCTGAATCTTTCTTACAATTTTAATCATTCTTTTTATGTGTGTAATGCAGCTATGATTGAAGTCGCCAAAGTATACGAATCGAGAAGACAATGACTACTGCAGCGGGTGGACAAACAGAAGGAACCTAAGCCGAGTAAGTGTGGCTATGTATACATATTCTTGGAAGGAGGTAGCTGGAATTTCGAACGGACTTCCATTTTCTCATATATATATTGTAAGGTCATGGTGGAGTTACCGGTGCTTTATATAGCATGCTCTGTGTTTATTTGTTCATTTGATTCAAATTAATGAATCTTGCAGATCAGAAAATTCACTAGTCTAACACATGAACGCTATACAATCTTATACTCGACTCTATTTCAGAGCGCCAAACGAGCATGACAACGATGGAGATTCTTTTCCGGAAAGTCACACAGTCAACGATCCCGAGGATCTGGTACATATTGCAGCATCGGTGGACGCTGGATGGCAGAAGCGGGGCACGGGCCGCGCATACAATAGTCTCTCCGGTCGGCGTCGTTTGGTGTTCACGATTATTAGTGATAATCATACAATTCGAGCACTTTATATTGAATATTCTGTTTGATATCACAGGTCACCTGTCTCTGATTGGCCACCGTTCGAAGAAGACTTTGGCGTATGCTGTACGAAGTAAGGCATGTGCTATGTGCGCTCACGGACATGGTCAGGACGATCACGACTGTCGCAAGAATTTCAATGGGAGCGCGAAATCTATGGAGCCGCACATGGTTGTAGAAACGATTGCAAATAATGAAATGTTAAGGGAGCTTTCCAGTGTGAAATTTTCAAAAAATCGATTTTTTTTTTTTTTTATCGAATAGTATACACTCTTCCGAATATTCCCTGAAATTTTCATGCCGAAATTCAGATTATTTCGGTTACTGTACAGCATTTCTTGGAAGAAGGCAACGGAGCGCTACAGCTACAGCGAAACTTTGAACGCGTTTTTCTCGAAACAGCATTTTTCAAAACGGTGTCCAACTTGGAGGGCAGAGTTTTAAAGCTATCGAGTTGAATTTTTTACACAATATTCTTAACGTCATTGTTTATCGTGCTATGGAAGCTTTTTTTTTTGACATCTTCCTATTTTTTTGTAAAAAAAACTGCCAAAAAAAATGCTAAAATCGATACTTTTTGTTCAAACCGGCGCCATTTTTGCAAAAAAAAAAAAAAAGCCTCCATAGCACGAAAGCCAATTATATACCGATCAATAATCTTTTTGTGTTTTTTGTTTCAGATCAAAATTGTGACCTCCAACGTGGACACCACATCCAAGTGCATTTTCTGCAACAATTGTTTCATCATTTTTATAGATATTAATTAATAAATAAATCGATCTTTAAAAAATTGTTTTGTATTCTTCAATACCCAATTAATATACAAAAAAAAACCAGACCGATTAGATTATTTTTTCTTTAAAAAAAAAAATCGCGAAAAACAGCGATTTTTCGGGCTGTCACACTGGAAAGCTTCCTTAAAAGCCGAAAAAACCAGAGATACGGTACTCATAGGAGACGACGACTCATCAACGATTGCGGCTGTACGACGAGAATCAACGACGAAAATCGAGAAATGGTCTGATCTCAATCACGCGTCGAAAGCTCTAAATAATGCCCTGCATGGTTTACATTCGCCGGTAAAAGTTATCGGATATCTTTCGCGCTGCTTCAGTTCTGCGTTGAAACAAAATCAAGGTGATCCCACGGCCGTGGCATCGGCAATAAAAAATATTGTTTCTCACGCTTATGGCGAACACGATAACTGCAGAGGTTGGTGCGGTTATAAAACGTTAGGACAAAAATACGAGCACAAAGGGCTTCCAAAAGGTCAACCGCTTACTGACGCCGGACCTTGCGCCTCCAGCCAGGCCAATGAGTCTTTCAATCACACCGTAGCAAGTAAAGCTCCCAAATCGAAGTTCTACGCTGGTTCTGAATCGTTGAATTTTCGAGTCGCGGCATCGGTATGTCAAAAAAACAACGGAGTTATTTACATTGACGAGGTGAACGAGATATTGGGCCTGTCCCCTAGTAGCATAACGAGGCAATTTCGCGAGAAAAAAGAGCTAACACGAAGATCGAAGATCGAAAAATCAAGGACGGTTGAGATGAAAAAACGACGCCTGTTTCACGAAAATGAACGGTCGATGAAAGGAGCTTCGGCTCGGCGGCGTGAAGGGATCACTTACGAAACCGAGAGCGGATTAACCTGCGTCTCCGAACTCATAGATGAAACCTCCGGTTCGCGTACGTATTACATTACGTACTACGACTAGAACGAAGCGTATTTTTAAAAATGTGCATGAAAAATCAAGAGAAAAAATACTTCTTTTTTCCAGGTGATGATTCGCAACGTCAGACTTGTTTTAAAGATAACGCTCTGGTAATATTCGATCTGGAGACCAGTGGACTCTCGAAGATGGCAGAAATATGCCAAATCGCTGCTATTCATAACAATGGCGTTTTCAATGCGTACATAGTACCGTCACGAGGTATATCGAGTAGCGCAGCGGCAATCACAGGACTCCAAGTGTATCGGGGTGAGCTGTACTTAAATAATGCTCGAGTGACCGTTCATTAAGAATTGTACAAAATATTGAACCTTGAATAATCGTTTATGCTGACTATTTAACAGGATTTCTAGGTCGAGAAAAAATATCGTCTTATCTCGTGGTTTCACACTTCCGCTATATCATAATTTCCATAGTCTCATGATCCTGTACTATAGGTTAGATGCGCCGATGATACTACGTTACATGGAAGAATACGGGCTTCTAGACGAATTCCGATCTATCGTGAAAGGGTTTATACCCTGATTATCTTCCGCGATCACCTTCCGAATCGCAAGAAAGAAAAAAAAGGTTACAGTCAAACCGCTCTCGCTGAAGATCTGTTAGGCTTGAGTGCCGCAGGGGGTGCCCACAACGCTGTTAACGACGTGTCAATCTTAAGCAAACTAGTATCGTGTAGTGGATTAAGCGACGATGTAATTAGGAGTAAGGCGAAAGCGACACGAGAAATATTAGATGAAGCGAAGATGGCCGTTGCACACGCTCGAAACAAGGAATCGCTAGTTGCAATGAAAGACTGTGTATCAGCTGGCATGCTAGGTAAATTAGCAAAAGCTGGGATCACCATGCAGCTTCTAGAAACTGCTTATGCAAATTCAGGAGCGAAAGGAATTCGAATTCTCCTCGGCGAAGACGTCAGAGGGAGACCAAGAGTTAGGAAAAATAATCGAATCCTCAGCGTGATCGTAGCTCATATTCAAAAAACGCACATTCCGCAAAAAAAATTGTAATAACTTTAAGAGAGTTTATAGAATAATCTTCGACTTTAAGCCTTATTAAATGCGTTAAAAATTAATATGATGAAGATCAACTTTACGCATTGTTAAATAGATACTGTAATATAAATGTACGAATGTATGCTGCAATATGAATGTTCAACGACGACTTATTATATCTGCAAACCTTTTTCCTTTTTTCCCCTCGTTGAAATTTAGCAGCAAATCGAGAAACAAGAACGGACGTTTTACAATGTTCAATGGCAATATGGAGTACAGAAAAAGCCTCGCAAAGATAAAAAAATACATTACAACTTCATTATCGAATATTCAACCCATAATTATTTATTATTAATGAGCAAATTTCTCGGGTGAAGAACCTACAATTTTTGTCGTTGCATTCAAATTGGCCGGCTCGATTCGGCCTTCCGGATACGAGCACAGCTGACAACATGCGGCGTTGGTAAATCTACGCCATCTCTCCAGTCATGTCCGTCGCGGTGAGCGAACGAAAG
The DNA here is from genome assembly GCA_951751655.1 of Ophion costatus. Lineage (NCBI taxonomy): Eukaryota > Metazoa > Arthropoda > Insecta > Hymenoptera > Ichneumonidae > Ophion > Ophion costatus. The sequence goes on along the minus strand of OX632357.1, from coordinate 16,104,758 downwards.
AATTTGTTAATTCAATCGATAGCATCTGCTTGAAATGTTCGGTAACCTATATTTGTTATGGAACGTACGTGACCGCGACATTTTTCTTGTTGTTTATCGCTATTTGCATAGCTCCGATCTAATCGCGAACTATTATTATTTCGGTCTCGAAGTTCGATCCGCACGGATTCCCTATATGGTGCGGGTTAAATGCGTTGATTTCGTAAATTAATTACTATTGTATTTAGCCGGTAAGGCATGCGGAACTTTCGCGGACGTCATTCTGTATGTTTATACTACAGTATATAAAAAAATCATATTTTTTTCTAATGACGAGGTTCGTGCACGTACTACCTTGAGGCGAAATTTCGAGTAATTTAAGAGAAACGAAAAAAAATCATATCTCAATTACCGTGACGACCATTTAGGACATAGGGTCGGAAGGTGAAAAAAATAGCAAGTGACCCCCTAATCTTCCCATAAAATGTATCGCTCTATGCGCCAAACCCCCTGTATAAGGCCTGACCGGAAATGGGCCTAGAAAATTCGTGACTACCAAACAATTTTACATCGAATGAGAGCCTGTGTAATCCATTTTAGCGGAAAATAAAAAAAGGTCCTTTTTCACATTTTGCGTCTTATCGATTACGACCAATTCGAATCTAGCGGTCCAATGCAGTTCCTTCACCTTCGAACACACGGGCGAAAGTAAAATTACCTACTCGTAGTTTCAATACTGTATTACATTTTATTATATGTATCCCGTGAAGAATTTGCCGGCGCTTAAGATGCGACCGACGCTTGGTACGATATTCAGCACCGACCACTAATACCCAGCGTTGGTCCTTTATACGGGCCAATGATTTGGCCATGATTCTGCCATTGCTCATTTGAAGCATGGCAAACCAACGAACCCCCAACCTTGGGCCAAATATCGATTGCCAACTGTCAGCCAACTATCGGGTCCCAGTGTTGGCCCTGAACGTGAGCCAATCGGTTGATCATGGGTTTGCCAGTCTCGAATTGAAGCTCGGCAGACCATCGAAGAGCCAACGCTGGGCCAGTATTAATTAATGACCGTCGACCAATTGTTGGGGCGAGCGCAGGCCTTGAGTCTGAGCCAATCGTTTGACCGTGGTTTTGCCAATGCTTAGTTTTAGTATGGCAAACTGACGAATTGCCAATCCTGGCCCAACACTGGCTTTGAACGGTATAGTCCATACATATATATATGCAACGCCAGCGATTTGGCATTTTGGCGGGCCAACGTTTTTCACCCGCGTGCTCACGACTCGTGCGGTTCATAGGTGCCTCGTGGATTTTCATACGCGCATTTTTTATACGTGAAAATAATTTTGTTGTGCTTTTTTTCATTCAACGGCGAAAGTAATATCCTGGAGTAAAGTCGTGAGTTATTTTTTCCACAAAATATAAAATGGATATTATTTATTTAGTTATTCTCACATAACCTTGCTGTTTGCTCTTATCCCGTGAAAAACGACGCAACCCAACATTGGGCCCAATGTTGGGCCAATACCCGGCCAACTGTTAGGCCTTTCGGTAAGCCTACTATCGGACAACCGTACATCCCAGCGTTGGGCCGAAGAGATCACTCCTACCGTGGCGCAACACTAAACCGGTAGTGCTGCCGTTCATCGGCCAATGGTAGAATATGATTGGCGTGACGCTGGCTCGAGGTTGGGTCGGTTGCGTCGTTTTTCACGGGATCTTCCGAATGTGCATTAATTTTGTACTTATTTTGAAGTGACAAAGCATCTTATGTCCTATTGATTACGTATTACTTGACAAATATGTATAACATGTTTATGGGACCGCATCATTGTCTTCCCCTACACAGTAAAGAAACAACCATTCAAATCGGACCCGCCAACACGGCGTAATCGGTGTACCTACATATAAAAAAAAAATATCCATAGCCGACGAATAGTTTGAAGCCGGTTTAAGATAGTTTTAACTGAAACGCTCGAAAGTAAAATTCCCTACGCATAGTTTTAATACTGTTATTTATTAATTTTCTACTATTTTTGAAGTGTCATTATACAAATCATCTAATTTTATTTTCATTTATTTTACAAGCTTTCGTTTAACTTGACTACAAGGAACATCCCTCAGGTGACACGCTTCGATTTTGTTGAAATTTGGATATGTTATAAAGCACCGAAAAGTAAGCGATACGTATTTTTTTTATCGGCGGAAAAACGGCTTTAAGGGGTGAACCACCCTAGAGATGCCTTTTTTCGAGGGGTGGGTTCACCCCTTAAAACCGTTTTGCCGCCGATAAGAAAAAATACGTAACGCTTACGTTTCGGTGGTTTATCACATATCCAAATTTCAACAAAATTGAAGGGTGTCACCTGAGGAATGTTCCTTGTTAGTGGAAGTTGCAAAACGGAAAATCGATATTTCACCCACTTCCCGATTACTAAGAGCTCTGAAATTTTGCAAACATGCATCTGGGAGGTGACAATGCATGATTGAACCCAAAAAAACAGCGCTGCAAAAAGCTAACAGGGACGAGACCTTGCAATAATAAAGCGTTAGCAGAAATGAACAGGATGAGAACCATCGAGCTAAACTACATGGAAAGTGCATTAGAACATGTGAACGAGCTTTAAGTGCTGTCGGATCGCACAATCGTAAAAAGGGTTGAATAAGTTAAATAGGTTAAAAGGTAAGGTCCAATAGGTAGTGGTGAGCCAATGTTTTCACATCTATGATAGATGTAACTTATCATAGTTCTCCAGGATTTCTCCTGACAACCAATCAATAATAACACCGGTTCGTTTCGAAGGATGAACCCCTCTTTGCAAAAATTTCAGAGCTCTAGTAAAATCAATTAAAAACTAAAGAGTAGAAAATAATTAATATGTAAAAAAAATGTTCAACCAAGCTTTTATTTAATGTACGAAAAAGTAGAAAATATTTTTTTTTACCCCGTCACCTATACGTGACTATAAATAAAAGCTCGGGGTGCTCAACATTTAGACATATAACCTTTAATTTATATAAATCAGTTAACATATCAACTGTATTTAATTTACTGTAAAACAACCTTAGATTCTTAAATAAAAATCCTAAAACTGAGTATAAACGTGGGATAATAATTTCTCTAATTACTATTGTGCCAAATTAAATACGGTTAATGAAACTGAACTGTTCAATTTTATTAAACATATAAAAAGTTACGCACCACAAGCTTTTATTTATAGTCACATACAAGTGACTTGATAGAAAAAAATTATTTTCTACTTTCTCGTATTATTGAATAAAAGATTATTTAAGAAAAAAAAATTTACATACGAATTTTTCGCTTCACTCCATGAGCCAGAGGCTCAAAACCTGCCCGACGATTGCTACGCCCGTGATATGGTTTACGATCGGCAAAATGGATCTTTTTTCTAAATGTTTACAAAGGATTAGCTTCGGTTAAATCGTTGTTCAAAATGGTTTACTTCGGTGCTAAATAACCAAAAAAATTAGATCACCCGTAGCATGAACGTCTTGCCTATCTAACGGCACGAAAAATTACAAAGATTAAACTACTTTTTGTATCTGGCTTTTTCTATTGAAAAAACTTTTAAAAACTCGTAAAGACTCAGTGTAGTCCAGACAATAACGTATATTAGCATTGAAAATGCTTTTAAAACTGTATATGTTTGTGAGGTAGGCTGGGTATAGAGGTATCTGATATCTGACAGGTATCTGACAAGGAAAGGTTACAAGGGTTTAAGGGTTGAAACGTACCCTCGAAAATTGGGGTATTCTTCGTTTTTCGTCGATAACGTTTTAACGATACGATATGAAAAAAAATTTTAATGCAACAATGTTTTTTTTACGTGAACTATACATTGGAGATGAGAACGATAACGTTATCGACGAAAAACGAAAAGCACCCCTATTTTCGAGTCTGCGTTTCACCCCTTGAAAATCGGGTTCCGTAGATATATAAAAAAATACGTGTCGCCTATTTTTACCCATTCTACCAGCATGCCAAATTTCATCGAAATCAGAGAGATCGACCTCGCAAACTTCCCTTGTGAAGTCGCCGGATGTCACACGAAATTAACGTTACCCCCACTCCACTGCCACTGTGTCTAGCGGAGTGGGGGGAGCTGCGACATGCTGGATGCCTGTGATCGGTTGAAAAATGCTCTATCCCCACCCAATTATAATTGTTGTATTAATCTAAAGTTTATAATACCTCAATGAATCAATATCTTTTGAAAAATAATAAAAACCAACTCATATTATTTACATGTGCCTGTTTTTTATTACCGGAAACTCCTGATCACATTTTCAATGCCAGGAATTAGTTAAACTTTGTGTGATATCTGTAGATTTTTTTTCGAATTTAATCTTGGTTTGTAGTTAACGCTTCAACCTCCGGAATTCCCCGAACATTTAAATCTGTACGAGGACTGTTGAATCTGAGTATTATAGAAAAATATACGTGAAGAAGTGTCCATGGGCTGAGGCAATACTTCAGAAGAAAACACATCGAGAATCGTTTCCAATTATTTTTTTTCGGTCACCAACATCAGTATAACATACGCATATATAGGGTGTCTCAAAATGACCTAACATTTTTATTTATTAATAAAACGTATTATTTATTTGAGAAGTACGAATATTCTTATTTTAATGTAAGGTAGAAGCATGGAGGTTATGTGTGGAACACAATATCGGATAAATAGCCACCTCGACCCTCTTTGCCACGGTGGTCCGTGCTCTTTGCAATCGTTCACTCTTTTGACGAAACTTTCAATAACATTGTGGCATAATTTCGGACTAATTTAATTACAGATACGTCCAATTGCTTTTTTGAGCTCCGAAACGGTGTGTGGACCTGTGGATCATTGACATACACTTTCGCATACCGAAAACCCCAACGAAGGAAGTCCAATGGCGTCAAATCGCATGATCTTGATGGCCAATTCACATCGCCGCGGCGCGAGATAACACGATGTTGAAATTTCGTTTGCAATAACTATGCAGTAACAATGCACCAAACAACAGTTTCTATGCGCAGCTCGATCGTATAATTCTCCATGACTAAACCTCGATACTTCCCGATTATTATATAATAATAATACTTCCCGATGCCCGCTGTCAAATATTAGTACTCTATGTTCGCCGCAAAAAAAAATAGCGCGCAATTTAAAATGTCAGATAATTTTGAGACACCCTTTAGGCTTCTTATATTATTTGTATCATTGCGGTATTCTTTCACGAAGAATGATATAATCTCACTGATCAAAAGCCATGAAAAATAAAATCCCCAAGACAATCCGCGGCGGCGTGCCCGACGAAATTGTTTTAGCGACGGACGTTTTCCTGGACGTTCAAATATCGAAGATGGCTGCCGCTGCGCGCGCGCGCGCCACACCGATGCGTGCGGTCACGTGACTACTCGCACACGGCCGTGTGCGAGCAGCGCGACCGTCGCGGTGTTGTCAACTGGATCAGCCGGCCAAATACATAGTGCATCCGAATAAAAATTGTTGTCAATTCTCGACCGTACATCACTTCTCAACGTTCAAGCATATTGACAAACAAATATCCAATGCCGACGCGAAAACTCGCAAAAATTTGCACTATGTGAAAATACGCGAAAAAAATTACGAACTGTGCAGCGATGAACGAGCTCGGGGCATAACCGTTTTCTCGGCAGCGCGTGCGGGTGTCGTGTGCGTGCGTGCGAAAGCATCGTGCGCTCGGGCAAAAAAGAAACGATTTAAATTATGTCAAACGTCTAGTTGAGATCTGTACTTGAATCGAGTGTGTGCGAAAGAATAAAGGACCGGGGAAAAGAATATGAAGATGGACGATTTCAACGAGGGCGTGGACGGCAAACTCGCCTCGAGAATGCGAAGAGTCAATCGGGAACAATTTTTGACTCTTGTCAAAATGCATCTGTCCTTTGAATTGGAACTCAATACCGAGGAGTAAGGGACAATTACATTTTCTTTTTCAAACATCCTTCGAACTGTGTTACTTGTGTAAATGTTTGATAAATATTCACCTCTCCAGTCTCCGAAAAACGGATCTAATGCAGTCGATGTTTCGATCGCGTAAATCGTGTGTGGTTAAACCTTTGTCTCCATACCCTTTGGGCGATTTTTTTTCTTACCCTGACTAGGGTTAACCGACCAGCGAATGGACGAATAACGACACCATAGGATTCAGATGGACTGTAAAATACAAATATTATGAGAACTAATTTTTTCATTGCTGTAGCTAACGACAGATATTATTCTGATGTAGAAAAAAATATTCAAAGTATTCGCAAGTAATATGACGATGAAATTTTCATCATTAAAATGCAACGATAATGTTATTTTTATTTCCCACACTTTCGCTGGCAGATTTGAGGTACGACATTCACGGGAACATTTTTTAGCATTCTGATTTAGCGAACTCAAACAAATTTGTAAAATTTGTTCGTTTTGAATAATAATGGAAATCACAAATTGAAAACAACCTTTGTCGCGTTCCATCGACGCAAACTTCAACCTTATTAACTAATAATATTGAAAGAATTGATAAATAAGTAATTGTTTGAATTCTACACTGTTGGAATGCGACGGAAATGATTTTTTCTTGTTTCCCAAATTTTCTCAGGCAGATTCAAGCTGCAAAAATCATGCGAAGACTTTTTAGGATTCTTAATTAGCGATCTACGAACTAATGCTGCAAAATATGATTTTTGATGATAATGAAAATGAGAACGACCCTTGGTGAATAGACGTATAGTGTGATGGATGAAAATGAGAACGATCCCTGGTGAATAGACGCATAGTGTGATGGATGCTTTAAAGAATAATGATTTATTATTGATTTTTATTAAATGCTAGATTTGTAGATCACTGTGTTGTACATTCATTATAATATTCTTATACATATGAGTATTATATTTCTCATTACGATTTCGTAGAAAACACAAAGCTTCTTTGCATCTTAACACGTGCCATTCTCAAAACACTACCAAAGGTTGCTCCAACCGAGAAATTGAAAATTAAACTGTGTCGCAATTTAAAAAACAAATGAAACGATTTTATGAGAATATTCAATAACAATATACTTATAATATAATATATTATAACAATATACATTGTCATCTCTGAATAGTAATTGATTTTGCAATTTTCAGCAGATGAGCTGAATTCTTTACTCCGCTTTGAGAATTATCAAAACAGAGGCTATATGTCCATTTACTGGAAAAGGGTCAGAATAAAGCACTAGTGAATAAACATGTATAATTCTGACTTATTACTACGAATCTATTTTTTTTAATTGCAAAACATCACAGGTCGATTCTATTGAAGTGATAAAAGTAGTACTCACCCTTAAAATTTATAGGAAATATTATTGTCGCCTTTAAAACACCTTCGCACAGTTATATCGTAACCAACTTGCGTGGCGTGCAAGTACGACAAACTAGAAAAATCCCATGTGGCTTCTAAATTCGATATTGCATTGAGAAATTAGTTTTGCGAGGCCGGTGATTTTTTTTTGCTGAATTATAGTGATTCTGGTTTTCATCGACAGTTCATTTTTAGTTATTTGAAAAGTGAATCTGTGTTCGACCATTCACTAGTCCCGATCCATTCACTGGTCAGTTTATCCTCGATGGCTCGGATCCCACAGAATATGATGTCGAAGCTTGCATTGATGGAATGCAAATTTTCTTTGGCAGATTTGAGCTATGAAAATCATGCAAAAATTTTTTAGGATTAGTATTTAGCGATTTAGCGATTTAGCGACAAATATGCCAAACTTGATTTTGGATAATAATGAAAACAGGAAATGGAAAAGAACGTTCGTCGTGTCCCAAGGCGCAAACTTCAACCCCATCACAGAATTGCCCTTTCGTAATGCATGTTGAAGATTAATGGGTTCCTACTGATCGAAGAACTAGATCGAAGGAGCATTGAGCAATAAAGCTTGGAATATTCTTAATGTTACAAAATTGCAGCACTGTCTGAACATACGGTTTTCCAAGCTCAAATTAGCTTGATAGGGTTGGAATACGGTTGGAGGCCGACATCTACCATTTTTCAAAATTTTATCGGCTGTGTGGTTGAGCGAAGTCGGAGTGAAAACAGCTGAAGATGTTTTCTTGAACCTTTGATATCTGAAAATAAATTCTTCCAGAATTTGTGTGCACTTTGTTTCATCATGATACTGAAGTTTCCATTGTTGGAATGCAGCGGGAGTTAATTTTTCTTCGATTGCTCATATTTATTACGCCGATTTAGAGTACGAAAATTACCCAAATGCTTCTTTTTATCCTCATTGGAGATCCACGATCTTGACCTATAAAAAAAACTCGTTAATCATAATAAAAATGAAGAAATGGAAGAAAATATGAAGAAACTTCTGTTGTGTTCAGACGATGCAAACTTCGATGCCATGTTTCGTCTGGCTCCGTCAGGTAGAACCTGAGAAAACGCGATTTTATTTTCAAAAGGACAGTGGCAATGCCCTTTGGCATTTATGGAGCCCTTCAGTACATATGATGCTCAAGTTTGCATCGTTAAGGTGCAGCCGAATTGAATTTATCCTTCTTAATTGCTCACATTTTTCAAAGTAATTTAAGCTATGAAAATCACTCAAACGTTTGTTTTTTCTATCTCTATACTTAATCTGAGAGCTTAATGTGCAAGAAAATTTGAGTGGTAAAAAAAACGAAGGGATAACAAAATTTTAAAGCATTGCATTCCAAGTATGCAAACTTGAATGCCATCAGTAAATACTCGATGTAGAAGTTCATCAAGTTCATCAGCTTCGATCATTATCTGCACTTAGCTCGTGCATGGAACAAGGACGAATTTTCGTGAATTTTTATCTCGGAAAACGTGTCCAGGTTTTCAATTGTTTTTTTTTTTTTACATTACAGAGTGTGGTTTTAAGTGCTTTGACAACTTTGGTGATGAACAATATTTATAAATGTGGTCCATACGATGGTTTGTGCAGACCCCTGTTTGAAAAACATCATCCACAGTGACCACTTATGCTCGGAAACAAATCGTCTGCAAATCGAAGGAATTAAGTTTTTGCATGAACTTATCTAGTAGTTCTTGGTCAAAGGATTTAATGAAATATTGATTTTCGAAAGAATGGCCGCAATCCAAAGTGGAAGTACCGATTTTCAGTGAAACAAACCTTCTTTTTTCTTTAGTAAAAAAACTGCTTTGAAAACAAAAATTCCTTTGTTCGAGCACTGCTTTTTAATATTTAAGAGAAGCTTGTAAGTTTTCTGGTTAATCGGTGCAGTGATCTTTGAGATATCGTGGTCACTGATGTTAAAAAACTCATTTTGTGAAAAACGCGTTACAATGATTTTGTGAGAAATACCGGTTCTCGGAACTTACTCATAAACGCCGATAACTTCCTCAATTTCGAATGGATCGACCTGAAGTTTTCAGGGAATATTTTTGAAATCTTATACTTTGAGAAGGCCCCAAAAACGATGACGTTGGAATTTGCATCGTTGCGACGCAACGAAAATGAGTTTTTTTAAATGTCCCATATTGCCTCCAACACATTTGATCTACGAGAATCACGCAAACATTTTTTAGGATTATCATTTAGCGATTTGCGGTATAAATCTGCTAAATAAGAGTTCTGATCTTCGCGAAAATGAGAAATTGAAAAGAATTTACGTTACATTCCAACGTCGTAAACTTCAACCCCACCGAAAACCAACGCCGATATTTAAAAAAATGTCAACTAGGTGTAAGCTGTTGAAGATCTAGAATGTAAATCTGCAACAAATATGCAAACTTCCGCACCATAAGATGACACTGGAGTTTGCATCGCTGAAATGTAACGAAAATTAATTGTTTTTAATTACTTTTTTTTTTTTTGGCTCTTGTGAACAGTGAAAATCGCTCAAACATTTCTACATATTCTTATCAGAAATTAACGAGATTGAAGCTTGCGTCGTTGGAATCCAATGAAAGATTTAAGATCCTCATCCTGAGATTGGTAATCTAAATCTACAAAAAAAGATTTTCTATAACAAAAAACAAGGAAGTAAATGTATAAAATGAAACTTTCGTTGCATTCCAACCATGCAAATTCCAACACCATAGAAATTTAAACCTCAATACAAAAAAAAGACTGGATAATGACAATAGTGGAGAAACAAAAAACTAAGAGAAAAAAATCATTGCATTTCAACGATCCAAACTTCAACGTCATCACCATAAGCTTGTTGCAGAATAAAAATACCAAGAGACTAAGCAGAAAAATATAACGTGAAAAGTTCCAACGTGACTTTCAAAGCTCAAATTTTTCATTCGATACAGATTCATCACCGTGGCTCACCTGCGTGAAATTCCAAGATCGCTTGTCGACGTAGCCATATCGCAGCATCGAAAACACAGCTGCCAATCTCCACGCAACTGTTTCACTTTTCATTTCTCTTTCAGTAATGACTGTACGGCGGAGAAGGCAAAACTGAAGAAATGGGGCTTGCTAAGTTTTTCGAAAAAGGCAAAGTCTTCGATGAACGTTCAGAGAGGCAGCGACGGCGCCGCTCTGACGCCGGAAGGAATAAATCGAGTGAAGCAGTTGATCGAATATCTGTCGAAGGAGGAATGTGAGTGCCTCGCAGCAAAAAAAAATCGATGCTTTCCAACGATGCAAGCTTCAACGCCATGTGATCTTCTGACCGTCCATTTTCGTATCTTTTCAGGCATCGCGCAGGAAGGAATATTCAGGAGAACGGGAAAATTGACGAGGCAACAGGATTTGAAGGCTGCGCTGTACCAGGGCCAACCCCTGGACTTGGAAAGCGGACCTTACAGCGTTCACGATTGCGCCTCCGTGTTGAAGACCTTTTTGGCAGAGCTGCCGGAGCCTCTATTGACGGAGTTGCACTATCCCGCGCACTGCCAAATAGCCGGTTAGTTCTTTCGTCGCGTTTCATTCCTTACATCTATTGTCTTTTCTACTCGTCGAATACATTGGACCTTGAATGAATTGGATTCCAGAACTTTGCACGGTCGACACGAGCGCCAGCGACTCGGCTCGTCTGCTGAGCGCCCTTCAGCTGCTGTTGCTGCTACTGCCACCGTTCAACAGAACGTTACTGCGCCACCTTCTCAACCTGTTGAACAAGACGGCGACATTCGAGAGCAGCAACAAAATGAACTGTGATACTCTGGCGACTCTATTCACGCCGCATCTCATGTGTCCGCGTAAATTGTCACCCGAGGCTCTGCACGTGAATTCGCAGCATCTCTCGGGGCTCGTTGCTTTCATGATCAAGAAGGGCGGGGAATTGTTCGAGATACCGCCGAAATTAGCGACCGACATCCGAGCCTACTGGGTCGAGCAGGAGAGGAAATTGCTGAGTCCCAGAACGAACGACGTGAGTTTAAGGCCTCAAGTCACAGTAACGGGTATAAAATCATGTGCGAATTTAACCATTTTTTTCGCATGAAAAATTGATTCACTCATAAAATTAATTATACATCTATTTAGTATGAATGTCAAGCTGTTAGAATTTTTTTTCAGTGTACAAAATGGCCGACTACTCGAAACTTCTCGAAACAGCTTTTTTCCAATTGGCGTGACAAATAACTTCAACAATTTTCATTCGATTTACTTCAAATTTAAAAGTTATCTTCCTAAATGCGTTTGGCAGAGAAGTACGTACGGAATTTCGGATTAATCGAAAACTTTTCATTCGATGAGCAGTTATAACGAAATTTTCAGTCTGAAAAAAAAACATTTCTTTGCGAATTTTTTTCATCTATCTGGATAGAGTAAATTCATTGAAAGCTTTTGTACATTGTTAAGTGTCATTTCAAGAACATTCCGTGAAATTTGTATGCGAAAAGATCCACAAACAAGCCGGTGACAAAGCCAAGAACGCCTTTGGAAAAACATGGTTTGCGGTGTTCACCGTATCTCAGCTAGAAATTATCTGAAATCAAGTACTATTAAAATTTAGTCAAAGTATCATCAAATCCTCCCCCCAACGGTCTTTGATTATTTTTTTTCATTTCTACATTTTGGGTGGTCATGTAAAGTGAAAAGTGCTATTTTTCACGAAAAATTCCGCCATTTTGGGGGTGGAAAACCCCCTCAACGTAAAAAAACATCTCAAACTAAGCGTTGGGGGGAGGTACTTTATATGTAGAAAGTGTGTACCAAGTTTGAAATAAATCGGTCATGTAGTTTTCAAATGGCAGTGAACACGGACTTTGAAAAAGTTGTTTCGAGAAAAACGCGTTTGAAGTGTTGCCTACAGTTTGAAACGCGAGCTACAGTGTTAGAGGACCGGGACTAAATAGTCAATAACTTCGAAAGTTTTGCTCTGATTGACTTGAAATTTTGGGATTATATTCTTGAAATGTTTTACTATAAGAAAAGACAAAAAATATCGATTTTTCAAAAGTGCAAACCTCTACCCTCCCCTTAAGTTCAGATACCTACAACTTTTTAATAAAACAATGTTTTTTAAATTCCGTGCGTACTTCTCTAGGTATTCTAATGTAGATTGACGAGAATTTTTGTTTTTTGTTCCAGGTCAATAATTGTGTATACTAAATGTCACGCCGCGGAGCGCCTAAGCTAAAGAAAATATTAGTAGCCGGCCATTTTGTGCATAGAAAAAAAATCTAACAGCTTGACATTCATACTAAATAGATGTGTAATTAATTTTACGAATCACTTTTTCATACGAAAAAAAAATTGTTAAATTCGCACATGATTTTATACCCGCTACTGCGACCTAAGACCTTGAGGCATCGTCACAGTGTAACGAGTCGAAAAATAGCTGATTTTTGGCAACTGGAGTAATTCGCACCCGTCTATACTATCGGATAACGCAAGAAAAATCGATTTTTTAAACTTTTTACACTGTAACGATCCCTTGAGTAATTTTTTTGTGAACGAAAATGAAGATTTCTGCACCTTTGTTGTCTTATGTCGAAAGACATATTTTCTAACGGCAAGGTTGAACGAGTCAGACTAGAACCTTTGTCGTAATGTTTTCAGCTGAACGAATCGACGTCGGACACGACAGGCACAGCGCACACGGTGTTCAGCTTCGTGGATCATCAGTTGACGGCAAAAGCGAACTCAACGCAGGACACCCAAGCCGCGCTTGCCCAGTTGTACGCTCACATACAAGCGATGCCGGAGTCTGCGAAAAAACGGAGACTCGTGAAACAATTCAACAAGGAAAACGGCCAAGGCACGCCCAGGCACGTGAAACATTATCGCGGCAAGAGCCTCGGCGATTCGATAAAGAAGCACATCTTCCAGAAGAAACTGTTGGGTCATAAGAAGTTGATCGACATTAACTTGGGATCCAACATCAGCAGATCGAGCAGCGAGGAGAATATGCTTTCAACGGTAAGATACGTTCGATTCCTTCACCGCTTTTATCTTACTAACCCACGAATCTGTCCGCTTGATTTCCCTTCGATAATCGACACCTAACGGAGAAGTTACCGTCGAGAGGCATGGAAAATGCATGTACTTCGGGAACTTTGTTTATATGAAATAAATACTTTTAAAAATGGGTTTCAACGTATTTATATTCTTCTATCAATTTTTTAACTTCCGAATTTATTTTCCATTACGCCGATTTTCGACAACCCAAACAAAGAAACTCACGCGCTCTAAACACTTTGATGATGCAAATGATCTAAATGTAAAGTTCGAATTTTCCATCGTCGTGAACGGTAACCTGTCCTCAAACGGACATTTCCACCTGATCGAGCTTTCTAATAACGACAAAAGCAACGCACGTGATGAATGTCCGTGAAACGTGACTAATTCGACTAACGCTTGTGTCCATGTTGCACGTCAAAAGTCGCGATACGAAGGGACCGGAATTGAGAAGTCCGCGCGGTCGTCCAAAGTATTGTTCAGCAAATCGGACGACGAGCTCAGCACCGACAGCTACGACAACTCCCTCGAGGCGGACAATCTGCTGCAAATCAAACGTATGAGCAACAGTACCGGAAGCCTGGACGCTTCCATCCTGGACTCTTACAAATCGAAGAACAGCGTTCAACTGATAAACTGCCAAAACATTCGCAAAAAAATTTTCAAGAACAAAGACGTCGCGGACGAGCGGATTTTGCCAATCACGCGGGAACACTCGAGCGTCGATAATTCCAACGTATCCGTGGCCTCGGATTCGAAAATTTCCGTCAATTCGGCGTCGAAGACGAAGACGGAAAATAAACCGACGAAAGATCGACTGTCCCGACACAAGAGCGAGCCTCCGGACTTGTTCTCGACCTGCAACGTTCTCAGTCTGCCCAACGAATCGGACAATAATCTCGCGAGGCAAACTTCCTATCCAACGTTCGCTGGTCTCTGGAAACGACCAAATATCGAGGTTGTCTTCACGCCGAGAAAATCAAACGAGAACGAAGACGAGGAAATCGAGATCCGGGAGGCGACTCCCTCGGCCTCGACAGATTCGCCGAACGGGAGAAAAAACTTTGCGTCCTCCATGACAGTGCAGCCTTCGCCGGTTATCAAAAACAAGTTCTGGCAGGTTTATGTCGCCCACACCTCGACACCCTCGGATCTACTGAGGAGGAATTTAACCAACGGAGATTGTATGCTTACGCCTTTAACGACGAAAAGCGACAAAAGCATGAGCCCGATCACCCAAAGCACGACTAAGATGAGCAAAGCTATGCAGGTACCAACATGCTTTCGATTGTCTTTACTTCGCTCTATACGTTATCCGTGAAAATGCATCCGATGTGTTTGTCGATTTAACCGCTTTCTTTTACTCGTAAAAAGCTCGGATCAGCCCAGTTTTGAAAAATTCTTGGATCTATTTTCGTAGATCTGAAAATCTTAGATAACATATCGGGCAAACGAAGAGAAAGACGTTGTTCGTCTTTCAAGGGAGGACACTACTGTGACGGGCCGAACAAAACGACGTTTTTCCGAATTTTCCCCAATAGATTTTTTATTTGGGATTTGGAGGAAAGTATGTTATTAAGGATGTTGAGTTCCTATGAAACATGTTAATGTTAATTGTTCAATAAACAGCTTCTTAATCGTCATGAAATTTTTACACGACCTCCTGAATACTTCATGTAAAAACATACCAAATTTTCAGAATTCTATCATCATTGATTCAACCTCCTTAAGGGTTGGAATAAAAAATGATAAGAAAATTCTAAAAATTTGGTATGTTTTTGTATGAAGTATTTAAGGAAGCTTTCCAGTGTGACAGCCCGAAAAATCGCTGTTTTTCGCGATTTTTTTTTTTAAAGAAAAAATAATCTAATCGGTCTGGTTTTTTTTTTGTATATTAATTGGGTATTGAAGAATACAAAACAATTTTTTAAAGATCGATTTATTTATTAATTAATATCTATAAAAATGATGAAACAATTGTTGCAGAAAATGCACTTGGATGTGGTGTCCACGCTGGGGGTCACAATTTTGATCTGAAACAAAAAACACAAAAAGATTATTGATCGGTATATAATTGGCTTTCGTGCTATGGAGGCTTTTTTTTTTTTTTTGCAAAAATGGCGCCGGTTAGAACAAAAAGTATCGATTTTAGCATTTTTTTGGCAGTTTTTTTTACAAAAAAATAGGAAGATGTCAAAAAAAAAAGCTTCCATAGCACGATAAACAATGACGTTAAGAATATTGTGTAAAAAATTCAACTCGATAGCTTTAAAACTCTGCCCTCCAAGTTGGACACCGTTTTGAAAAATGCTGTTTCGAGAAAAACGCGTTCAAAGTTTCGCTGTAGCTGTAGCGCTCCGTTGCCTTCTTCCAAGAAATGCTGTACAGTAACCGAAATAATCTGAATTTCGGCATGAAAATTTCAGGGAATATTCGGAAGAGTGTATACTATTCGATAAAGCAAAAAAAAATCGATTTTTTGAAAATTTCACACTGGAAAGCTCCCTTAAGAGGTCGTGTTAAAATTTCACGACGATTAGGAAGCTCGGTATTAAAAAATTAACACTTTGTTAAGAACAATTTTTAAAAGAAATAAAAGAAAAATTTATCACTAAACTTCGTTTTGCTTCCGTTGCTTTCAGTATATTGTAGATATTACAAAATTGAGAGGTCAAATAAAAACTTATTGCAAAGTTACATTGGTTTCCATAAGACAACGTTAAGTTTGTGAATGTTAATTGTTCAATAACGAGCTTCCTAATTGTCGTGAAATTTTTACACGACCTCTGAAATACTACATACAAAAACATCCCAAATTTTAAGAATTTTATTATCATTTGCGATTTGGGACTCAACATCCTTAAGCATACATTTAGCTTATTTCGTCCAAATTTTTAAAAAATCGAAAATTAACCTTATTGGGGTATAATTGAGCCTCCGTATAAAAAATGTAGTCCAACGGCCGGATCGATAACTTAATAATGGTTGGTCTGAAAAATAATAAAAAAAAGTTTTATAGTGTATGTAAATGTAGTTCTTGTTGCACATAGCCGTTTTCCGAAAGAGAAAAAATCACAAAACGGCAGGTGTTAAATAAAAAAGGTGTCATTTTGGCGAAATTTCTAGTTATTTAAAAAAAAAATTCGGTTTAAAATATACTGTATCGTGAGTTTGAAAAATGCAATTTTAAAATTTACTATACAGACCATTTAGAAAAATGGGACTTTAAAATTCGCTAAATACTAAATTAAAAAAAAATTAACTATATAGTAAATTTTTTACATTCCTATTTTGAAATATACTATATAGTACATTTTTAAATGTAGTGAGTGTTTAAGAAATAGTAAATGAGAAAACGGCTATATACAACTATACTACTGCAATTACGGAAATTTTGATTTAAAAAAATTGAAAGTCGAACACTTATAGTTACAGTTGTGATTCCTGGTCGAGAAAATCGCGATTGAAAGTTCCACTAAATGTAAATCATTACGCCAACCGCTCTCACTAAATCGTCTATAACTTGGTCATTTTTCAATCGTTTAACTTGATTTTTTCTTCACATATTCTTGAATATGTACATTTTGAAAAAATGCAAAACGACATTTTCCTCCTCACAGTGATGTCCTGTCTTGACAGAACGGTAGGTGCTTCTCTTTCTTTTTTTTCTCGAAATATCAGGCATCTCCAGAACACTGGGAACGTGTGAATTAGACCAAAA
Organism: Ophion costatus; assembly: GCA_951751655.1. Lineage (NCBI taxonomy): Eukaryota > Metazoa > Arthropoda > Insecta > Hymenoptera > Ichneumonidae > Ophion > Ophion costatus. The sequence goes on along the minus strand of OX632357.1, from coordinate 16,087,624 downwards.
TAAGACAATACTTGACAGTGTCGAACATCCACGGATCCTCCATACTTGGCGATGAAAACGATAGATAAAAAACTAAGTATGCCATTTTTTGCAGTGAGACAATACGAACATTAATATCGCGCCTGTGCTGTCTGTAGGAAACGATGATGACGCCCCGTTCTCGTAAGCCAGTGATGATGGTATCCGGTTCGAATCTCTGCACCCTTGCGTCGCTCGACAACAGCTGGGCCCCAAGCAGTACAGGTGGAAATAGGGCGCGCGTCCCGAGCAGCGCCGAAGCAACAGTTCGAAAGAATTGCGAATCGATACTCGAGGAATCGCACAAGCCGGATGGTACGGTGCAGGAAACGATTGGCAATGAGATTCACAAGAAGCCCAAAGCTTATATTCGCGAGAACAAGGAGAATTGTCCGTATTACGAGAGAACGGAAAGAGCGAAGAATTTGGTGGGATCACCGGACGAGGAATGCGGAACAACGATGCAACGTAGCTCGATGTCGATAACGAGCACGTTCAGAGAATATTTGCTATCGCGCAGTGTATTGACCGCAAGTCCGGTAGATCTGAGCTTCACGTCGCGTACGGGCGATTTCGATCAATCGGAGTCCGATTTGAATATCCTGAACGAGGAGGGTCTCTCCGACAGTCTGCTTTACTGTTTGGACGGCAACAACCCGGGCTCCGACACTTCCGGCATTGCTTCCGGCAGTACGAACAGTGCTAACAATTCGGTGGAAAAGATCGAGGAGACGGTAATGTCGCCGAGAAAACGCGGCACGAGCCTTCAGCGTCACGATTCAAAAAAATCGATCAAGAGCAACGTCAGAGTCGAAGAGCTCAGGCAAAAGTACACTCTCAAGCATAAACAGCTCAGTGAGTCCACCCTCAATTCCGTTAAAGTCAAAGAAAACGTTCAGGAGACTTCATTCTAAGGAGAAAAACAGGAAGAAGCCTTTACCTTTTTTTTTCTCGAAACGCGGATTAATCCAGGGGGCCGGAGCTTTTTCAAGCTCAAATGACAAAAGAGCATCGGTCGAGAGCAAGGTTATACCAATTGGTCGTTTTAAATAAGATATGTGATGCGACTTATGCAAATGAAACTCGTAGTCGTGTTGAACTCCATTGATTTATTCAACGAAGCCTGTCGCATTCCGTGAAATCGATCGGGAATAATTGACGACTCTTCGGTATCGGAATTTCTCTTTTGTTGTACATACGCCTCGTTGGCACTGCTTTACATTGTGTGTGGAATCGTTCGAAGATCAACGACGAAAGCCAAAACCGCCACTTGGCATATCGGCGAAAAAACGTTCGGTTGAACTACGGGAAAACGAATCTGGCACGATCGGCGAAAACAATGTGCTTTAGAAACAGTTTACTTAATATGTAAGTAAAAATTTACGTGTTTATGAGGCGATGAGATTTCTACTTTTTCATTAAAAAACATTATTCTCGTGCCTTGATGAGACGAAGCTCCAAGGCTTCGGCGATCTGTGAGAACGAAAGTTTTCCGCTCATGGAAAATGATCGCGCCGTTTATTTTTCACGATTTTTTATTCGTCGAACAGGTTTATCGATGGACAAACCGCGCTGTAACATTCTCAAGCGTAACTTTCTCAATATACATCCACTTTAGTCTACCGGCGAAAATAGATTCTCCGTCGAAATAAATAGTGTAAAGATCCTTTTACAAATTTATTATAAAAAACAGAAACGAATTCTTTATCTTTGCGATTCCTCGTAAAATCCTTTCCGTCGAAATGTTCCTCCCGCAATGAAAAGATCCTTGCCCCTTTCGATGCACGCTGTTTTCTTTCCTTAGGAAGCGTACACAAATTGCGTAACGCCGAATTCCCCAATTTTCGTACCAGGACCGTAACGCCTGGTCGCCCTCCCCTCCCCCCTGTAGCACCGGAATGCAAAGGAGAAACAACATCGCGCTATTTCACGGAAATATTTTAGGAAAAAATTATTATTTTCATCGAAGTGTACAAAAACCTAGATATTTACATTCGCCGAAGAACGATTAACCTTGCGGGCGTTTCATCAACGACAAGGCGTTTTTTTCCGCGTACGTTTTTTTTTTCTTTTTTGTCGGAATCCTCGACGCGAGCAAATTCGGCAATGCATTTGACACGCGTCGTTGTCTCGCAACAGTGGGAAACGATGTCAAGCTGAGTTGCGTTTCAACAATGATACAAACGATTCGCTAACTGCGGAAAATTGTTATTAGCCTCGTTCGGAGCTGCGTGATCGAGTTGGTCGAGTAAGCGAGGAGGGCGGCTTGATCGGCTTGGGTCAAAACATATCGTCGTGGCCAAGATCCGGAATGTACGAAAGCCCTCGCTCTTTTAGAGCTTTGTTCATCAATCGCTCTTGATCCTGCTTGAGCTCTTGTTCTCGCCTCTGAGCGTCCAGTATGTCGTCTACCGAAACCTCGGATAGCGGAAGACCCTTCTCCTTGTCCCTGTCCTGAAAATATTGTCTCGTTAAGAGTCAGTTACCGAAGGGCCAACCTTCAGGCCAAAACCTAATACGGCGACTCTGAACTTGATTTTCAGAAACGAGAGGACATTAAAAGTTTCCTTTCAGTTTGAAATGGCGGCGCATTAGCAGTCTGCACAATTTATCGGATTTTTAGGATTGAAAGCAGAATGTCGAGGCGTTTATTAATATCCCTGTGTAAGACTGGAAAGGTACAAAGGATTTGTGCAAAATGTTGGGAGAAATCTACTCGCAATTGACATTTTACTTTTCATTTTAAATGCTAGTGTGCCTTTGTCTTGAAGCATGAATGTTTTTTAACAGGCTACACCTAGCTCCTGGTCGGAAAAAAGTGGAATTTTTTTTCTGGGAATACGGATGCAGGTTATCAATTTTTATTTCTACATTAAAGAGTATGGCTTGAAGTATCTTCTACGACTTTTGTAGTGACAAATATTTACAAATGTGGTAGATACAATCGCTTGTGCAGATCACTGTTTGAAAAACGTCCTTCGCAGTGCCTACTGCTGCTCCGACTATGCAACTTGAATGCCATCAGTAAGTACTCAATGTAAAACGAGTCCATCAGCTTCAATCATTATCTCACTCAATTCTTCATGTCGTCTTTCTGCTGACACGATTATATTACATTTTATTTAAGGGTGGACCCGCTGTAAAATTTTCGAAAAGTCGTTTTTTTCAAAACACTTTCAAAACATCCTTTAAACCTTAAAAAATATGATGCATATTCGTTTATAACAGAGAAAAATGTTTTAGAGTGGTTTTCGAGCTATTTTTGAGGGAGTCTCCAAGCGCTGAAAAGTGCCTTTGGCTATGCCACGCCGGTAGACTCGGTTCTCGACTCTTGTATGCCTATTATCTTTGAGGAAAATGTTACCGACTAAAAACAGTTTATTTTCTACCAAAAGATGGCATGAGATTACAGAAAAAAAATTGATCAGCTGTAGGTTCTACAAAACTGTTAACTAGACCGAAAACTTCGGAACACGCTTTTCTCAACCCATGTTTTTTAAATCGGTACGCAGCAGAACTCTAGGAATTTTCGTCCCATAAACGTGAAATTCTAACTGTAGCCTCTTAGATCGCTTTAAGAGTCAAGTAAGAGCGTTTCTTTTCTCGATTAATTGAAAATTGTAAAAAATACATCTATATGAAAATGATGGTCGAAAGAACAAACGTTTTCTTTTCAAACTTATTTTTATTTTTTTTCATTCTTTTTCAATACTCCCCCGTACTTGACTGCTAAAACTAATATAATTAACGAAAATATTCCACTCTTAGTGGATTAAAGTTACGACAGTTTGACGGCATGCCACAGAGAGGCTTGGCTGATAACTAGAAATTTTCGGAGAATATTTTTGATATTTTATATTTTGAGAATCCGTTGAACGCCGAATAATGGTATTCTCAAAAATGTCATCTAGGTGTAATACCTTAACCACCCATGCTTTATCTACATATTTTATCTATATAAATCTTTATCTATATTTATCTATATAAATATAAATCTACTTATCTATATAAATCTATCTTTATCTATATAAATCTTTATCTTTATTATAAAAGCTTTATCTATATAAATCTACATCGATCAATGCTCTGGCATATCGTCCACATTCAATTCCAAAAATAGGTACGACAATGACCTCAACACTGGAGTCCAAGAAACAATGGAGTCTTCGGACTTTTTCTCGTTACCAAATATGTCCGGGACGTTGCAGAGTGTACTTACAATTTCTCCTAAAAGTACCACATTTTCACCTCGGATGATGAATACCCCTCTCGGAATATCACCATACTCCTTGCCGACGTGGATCCTCTCGATTGTATGATGGAGAACCAGATTGGCAAATTGATCTACGCTCCTCAGAAATCCGATCAGCGTTCTGCCGTCTCTCAGCAAAACCATGAGTTTTTCTATGCGGGACGTTGCATATAAAAAACGTTATAAAGCAATACATAGTAGAGAACGAAGAAAAGTATACCGCAAACAAGAATGAATTTGCCGATTCTACTTTTAGCGTGCCAAGAAAATATCTTTCTCGCTGACGAGAAATAATCGGCTGAACTACCTTTTCCTTGAAAAATCGTAATGGTGATACTTTACACTCTATACGAATGTTAAAAACGAACGCCATGTTAAAATGTTTTTCTTCATTTCACACGAATGTTCTTTTGGAAAACACTGTCAACGAGCGCCGCACGTGCGGGCCTTAAATAGCTACAAACAAAGAAAATTCACGTACTATCAAGCTCGTCGAGAAGCGATGCGGTTCCCGGAACAATGTCCATTTCAATTGTTTGTGTTCAGAACTTCCGTCAAGTAGGGATAAATTAAAACATAACGACTACAATGGGGCAGCCGGCGAAATGTTTTGAGGTTATGAGACCCCGGTTTTGAGAACGTCCGATCTCTCGCTACTCAAACGAATTTCAATGGACAATTGGACGATGCCTTTATTGGCGTTTGTATAATATTTATTTTCATTTAACACGACTATCAGTGATAAATGGGAAATCGTTTTAATTGCTCAAAAGGGGCCTCTTTTTTCGTGACTGATGCGACAGATGGCGCAATAAACGGGTGCAATAATTTCTGGATTGTTGACAAACTAGAATCGCCTTGGGGGAATATTTTTCAAGACGGAATGATACCTCATCGCGGTCGGTATGGTAGAACAATTATAGATACCCAACAATCTCTAAAACGGCTCTTCAGATCCCGTCAAAACTTTGCCAGACGACGTCAATTAGATAGACGAACAGCTGTCTGCCCCTCGAATTTTCTAAATTCGAGAGAAAAAAACGTAGATCAGCTGATGATAAGTCAATCTACGTTTTTTTTCTCAAATTCAGAAAATTTGAGGGGCAGACAGCTGTTCGTCTATCTATTTGACGTCGTTTGGCAAAGTTTTGACGAGATCTGAAGAGCCGTTTCAGGGATTGGGTATCTATAATTGTTCTACCATACCGACCGCGATGAGGTATCATTCGGTACGTCTTCAAGATTATCTTTTGTTGAACTCCACGCAGTGAAAACTCGTTCAGTGTCGGTAAATGTAGTTAACGAATGAAAATAAAATAAAACAGAAACATTTTTGTGTGGAACGCATATGGAAATAAATCCGTTCTATTATTGCCGCAATCGCGAGAACAAACTTATCATTTTGCGATATGGTACGCTGCTTCCGTACCAACCGCAGATCAATTGGGTTCTTCGTATATTCGGAACGTGCTACGGTCGTTCTAAAACATTTTTATCGTAGAATTAGAACGAAGGACACAAAGTGTTGACTGTATACAATGATTCAAAGGTAATGCAAGTGCAACTGCAAAGAGATTATCGGGCGTTGGCAATAAACGCCGGTTCTCAGTAGGTGCTGATGCCTGGCGGTAAATACAATAAGCCTTGCAACTCAATACTGTTAAAGACAATTGACATGTGTCCTCCCAGTACATACGTCTAGAAAATCTCATCGAATTCGCATACCGACCGTCAGTGCGATTAGTTGCCAGTGTACTCATGGATGTTCATGGAAAAGCACTGTGCGCACATCGCGAATGACATTTGACAATCAGACGACGCCAAGTTTGGTTCCGCACATTGTAAAGCAGTAATTTCGATAAGCAAAACTCCCGAGTTCAAAAGTGCCAAGCTTTACGTGAATCGCGAGCTATAATAAATAACAGCAGGATGTCATCAACAACTCAAGTGGTCAGTATCAAATGTATTCGTTTCTTTTGTCACAAGTAGGACGGCTCCTAACAATCGAAACATATGACGCTCGTCTTTAATTCAATTAGTTACTTTTTAATAATTTTTTTCATAAATCAAAACGGGTCAGAAGAAAATTGGACATTTATTTATATGAATTTTTGGTCATCGATCGCTTTGTCTCGTTTATATTTAACGACGTACGCTCGAGTCGAGAACTGCGCAAAATTCCGCGATAAACAAAGGAATTTTTAGACCAGTCCATTTCGGACCTACAACGCGATAAATGTATTTTAATTTTTTCACACGCAGAAATATTAACTCTCATGGCCTCGGTCTTCTTTATACAAAATTTTGCGAAAACAGTGTTTATCCCTGATGAAGATTTCCTCAAACGAGTATGCAAATGAAAACAAAATTATTGAAAAATTCATTGCACATTTCCGCATGATAATAATGTCGAAATAACGAAAATGTAGTTCCAAAATAAAACGTATGAATTAAAATCGATCTCGGCAAAGCTCTAGCGTCTTTTGACCTTCGTTGAATACACTCGGGGCAGCAACTGCACAAAATTGCACGATAAACAAAGGAATTCTCAGAAAATTCCAGAAAAATTTTAATCAATATGAATTTCAACATTCAGCAATAATATTCATTCTATTGTTCTCCGCCTTTTTTAACGAAAATTAAACTGAAAAAGTATCCATGACAACTGAAAAGTTACACGTCGTCAAGTATGCTAACGAGAACGACATAATTGTACGCGTACGATTTGCGTGTCGTTATTGTTTGCTGAGGACTTTCCAGGATATTTAACACGTTTGACATTAGCAAGCGAATATCTGATCTTCGCGTGCTAACTTGGAAGTAAAAACGTATTATTGCAAAAGAAAATATGCGTATACAAATACGTCGGTGCAGACTTTCGACAAGAATGTATATTAGGCATTGCAAAAATGTTTTTTTTTCATTTACCGCCTACGTTCACTATATGCGTACACTCTTGGAGATATATTGTACAAAGAATTGGTTTCTTTCTCTGATGTTTCAGTTGAAGAGTGTAGGACCAAAATTGGTACCTTTCTTGAAGAGCGTATCGGTTTACTTTGTCCTACTGGCAGACCAGCCGTCGCTTCTTACAGCATGTATCAAGTGTTTGCCTATCATAAGTCTCATATTTTTTGTACTTCTTCACGGGATGAGCCTCTCCAAAGAGTGAGAATTACATTGCAATATACCCAAATAATAGTAGAAACATACGCACCGATACCGTAGGACCCTTGACATTCGCGTACTAATTCCGTAGTTGAGCCTTAAGGGATTAAGCTACTGTGACAGCCCCAAAATCAGGGTTACTAACATCGGTCAAGACTAAACTACTGTTACACTAAATAAGTGTACTAAATTTCAAGTCAGTCCGTTTATTAGATGTCGAGAAATTGTGTACACTGTTTCGAAAAGCATAGTTTCGAGGAAAACGCGTTTAAAGTTTTACTGGCAGCTCCACCTGCAAAAATGAGACTCGATAATGATAAAAAATAAAGAAATGGACAATCGTTGCATTCTAACCACGCAACTTGCTCTTCAATATGAGTCGCTGTAAGCGACGAACGAGGGTTTTGGATTTGCACAGTAGCCTAACGCCTTGAAGTTTCCTGAATCGTTGGATGAGTGTCATGACTGTTCTAGAGGCGATCTAAACCGGGAATTGCCAAATAGAAGGATAACGGTGAGGAAAAATATTAATTTTATTGAAAATTCGAAATTGGTAACTGAAAATATATACGAAAAAGAGTATAACAGATTTTTTGAACACTTTTTTCATTGCGAAACGCCTGCACTGTAAAGAACCGTCCTAAGCCACATGTTCCCTGAAGCCCTTTGTAGTGGAGTATCTCCGAATTTTTAGGATTGAAATGGATGCAGTATCCAAAGCGCTTCTGAATACAGATACAAGAAACTATAGGACTATCAAGATTTTCGTAGAATATTGAAAAATCTTTTCGCACTTGACATTTTTACGAAAAACTTTCTTTGAATAGTGCAATTCTTATGGAAGTTTGCGATGTTTCTCCAAAATTCAATATTAAAGAAAATCCTTGTTAATTCGCCAGCGTTTTATATCTTTATCAAAAAACGCTTTAGTATTTTGCATTAAGTATTGTCCTAATTTTAGAAAAATCCCCCAGCAGCGAAAAGATGGCTTCCGACCGACAGCGAATGTGCCATCATTGTGTATTGCAAAATATCTTTACATTTCTCAATGAATATAACTTTTGGCCTAAAATAATGGTGCTACCTCTTGAAAATCTTCCTCTTCACGTACGTCTTTTCAGCATAACAGTAAAGATTGCAAAGATTGTCCATTTCTAAAATGACACTGAAATGAAATTAATCGCCTAGATGTCACCCATTAAAATATTTCATATTGCTGGAAGTTGTTCGCCACTTGCTGAAAAACAATTTGCCAAAAAAGATTTTCATATCACAGCGATGTTGAAGTTTGCATCGTTGAAAAGCGCACGAAATTTTTTGTTCACATTGTCATTTCCTCTATTATTCTACAAATCTTTTTCGCACCTTCTAATAGCACAACTCCAAATGAGCATTTGAAAATATGGTTCTGCGATTTCCGTAGGTAAAATCTACCAAACGAAATCGAGCGATCCGCAAGCATTGAATCTTCATTGCAACCCAACGATGCATGCTTCAATCTCATGAGAAAATAAGTTTTCATTGGCTCCGAGTTTTGCTCGTTGCCCGGTACATTCTTCAACGCACTATTGATGCAATATCAGTCGATCGAAAATTAATGAATTGATTCAATTCTAGGTACACATTTTCCAGGAGAATATTGGCCGGTTTGGTGTTCAGCTGCATCGGCGATGCTCTCATTGTTTGGCCAAGTTTATTCCTGGGTGGAATGGGAATGTTTTCATTGGCTCAAATAATGTACATCACTGCTTTTGGTTTTGTTCCCCTTAACGCGACTCTAGGCGCGTCGCTTTACGCGATTTGTGGACTGAGTATAATCATTTTATATCGTTAATACGGTAGGCGTAATGATATTTCAAGCGTGTCAAAGAATGTACGAATGAAAATCGTGTTTCAGTCGTCTACACGTTGATGCCGGGACTTAGCGGCGTCCTCGCAGTCGGTGTTCCCGTCTACACGACCCTTCTCGCGACAATGACTTGGCGTGCACTGTCGAGAGTCCAGTCGCAAGGGGTAAGAGACACTACAGTGTTCTAGTGCTTCGTAGGATCGTTATAATTACTTCATGGCTGTCCATCCGTCCGTCATAGCAAAGTATTTTCTTTGCCTCTATTCTTGTAACTCTTCAGTGTATAAATCTTAATGGGCTACATTCAACTAGAAGGCTGAAAAAAATGGCCACATTCCGAATTTTTTTTCTGGTAAGCGGTTGGTGAAAAAGAAACGCATTTTTTTAAACTCAAAGATACATAGATTGAGAGCCTTTACAAAACATCACCAAAAAGTGGGGGAAAAAAACAAAAACGACAAATAATGAACTTTTTTCTGCGACGGTTGGCGGTGGCCACTCTCCAGTTTAAGAGATCGTCACAGTGTAACGTGTCGAAAATTTGCGTATTTTCGCGTTTTTTTCCATTCTTATAATACGCTAATCAGTCTGATTTTTTCTGTCAAACCAGAGCTCTCATGAAGAGCTGAAAATACATTTTCTAATGTTTATTTTTATTTTTTTACATTTCTTTTAACGGTTGAAAATGCCTTCGACAAAAGGAGTCCTCACGATTTACATGACGTTAAAGTTTGCATCGTTGGAATGCAAATTCACTTTTATGCGTATCTAAAGCCTTCTATTTTTGCAAATTGAGGTCGTAAATCTCTAATAAGTATACGTAAGCATGTCAGAGTGATTTGCACAGCCGAAAAAGTCGATCACTTAAAAAGAATTGATTCTCGTTGCGTTCCAACTCTGCAAACTTCAACATCATCGGTTTACACGATTAATATTATATTAATCGTGCCATGTTGTCGCGCCATTAATATTATCCGAAACAAAATTGGTAAAAAGATTATCAATTAATATGAAAGGTATCTTGCTTGGAGGTTTTTTTTAAATCAAAATTTACAAAATAGCGGAGGTTTGAAAAAAAAAGTATCGTATTTAGCCTTTTTTCATGACGGTTTTTCGTTGAAAAAATATGAAGATAAAAAAAGATTCTATAGCAACATAAAGGATGTCGTGAAGAATGTTGTGGAAAAATTTGAGACTGATAGCATGAAAATTCTTCCTTTGAGATTGTACCCTGTTTTAAAAAACGACATTTCGTGAAAAATGCGTCCGTCCGGGCCAGGTCTCACGCAGCTGGTCGAAACCCTTTCCTGAGAAAGGCTGTAGCTACCGGAATAATTCGAATTTCATCCCAAAAATTGAACAGCATGTTTATAACTCTATACTATCGGATAATGCAAAAAGAAATCGGATTTTTTATGCTTTACACTGTGATGATCCATCTGAAATCTAAAAAACAAACGGGCTATTTAAGTTTACAATAATCACGTTTCGTTGACGATCGTCGATTTTTTAAATGATTTTTTTTTTAACAACGGGGCGACGAGCTGTAACTCGAGCATCCAGAATGTACGATAAAAGTCGTCATTTTTACGTAACTATGAAGAAATGAAGATGGATTTAAAAAAAAGGGAGATGGTCATTTAAAAAGAACCTGTTCAAAAAGAAACCTTTAAATAAGGTGATACCATCGAATAATAACATTTTTCGAAAATGCAATTTTTTTACCCACCTGGGTAGTTGTAACCCGCCAAACATTTCACAAAAATGACGCTAAGTATTTTTATGCAAAATTATTACAATGCCCGTGAAATGATTAGTTTTGTGGAAAATGAGAAAAACAACTTTTCATGTGACAATAAACTTGAGGGGTAACACTAACATCGGTCGAAAACTGATACGAGAACTTTAAAGTTGATTCTTTGAAAATGAAGGGCCTTTTGAGCATTCACATTTTGTTCCACAATGTAGATACAAAGATTCTTTATCGATAAAGAAAAATGGTAGTCCTCGATCAGTCTGTCCAGTCAGCTTTTCACTAAAGCCCTGTGAAATTTAACGCATTTTTGGGACTGTAGGTGGCGCAACATACAAGAGCGTCCCGTAATATTAATTATAAATAACCAGAGAAGTGCCAAAAATCTTTTTGCAAATGATTTCTTTTTTTAAAAAAAATAGGCTTAAACGTAATTTTTTTCAATAATTACTAATTCAAAGAATCCGTAGTGCTCCTCTAGTGTTTTATATCTACATTAAGAGACGTTTCGCCATTTCGCTCCAGGTTCAATCCTAAATCTCAAACTCCTCCATTCCTGCTATCGTTTGTTATGTATTAGGTGTACAAATAAGTTCTCGGCCTTTTTTCATGAAAATCATTTACTAACTTAGGTTCAAGGTACATTGTGATCGGGAAAGTAATCTCCGTTTGCTTCCACACATTTCCCCCACCTGTCAGGCAGATTGCGAATTCCGTGGCGGTAAAACGAAGGTGGTTTTGAGACGATAAAGTCGGTAATGGAATTTTTTACTTCATCGAACGTTTTGAAGTGGCTAGTAGCTAAGTGATTTTGGAGCGATGGGAACAAGTGAAAATCTGATGGAGCCAAATCTGGTGAATACGCAGGGTGTGGCAAAACTTCCCAGCCTAACGGATCTAAAGCATCTCTGGTCCTTTTTGCTGCGAGTGGTCTGGCATTCTCGTGCAGCAATATGACCGATCTAGATTCTTTGCCTGTGTAAGGTCGCCTGTGTTCCATTTCATTGCTTAAACGCTGCAGTTGGTCTTTGAAGCGCTCAGCCGTGATGGTCTCACCAGGTTTGAGGAGCTCAAAGTACAGAACACCCTTAAAATCCCACCAAATGCACAGAAGGAGCTTCTTATCGTGTATATTGGGTTTAGCGGTCGATCTTGATGGTTTCCCCGGGTTTACCGAAGATTTACGTTTTTTTGGATTGTCATACAACACCCACTTCTCATTCCCAATCACTACTTTGTGCAAAAAGTCTTTCCTCTTGAACCGAGACAACAATGACAAGGCCGTGTCGCATCGTCTCGCTTTGTTGCTCTCCGAAAGCACATGCGGAACCCAGCGACCCTCCTTTTGAATCTTGCAGAGCTTTTTTAAACGACTGGAAATGTCTTGTTGGGTAACTCCTAACGTAGTAGCAAGCTCCAATTGCGTTTGGCAAGGATCTTCGGCCAGCAATTGCTCCAAATCCTCGTCTTCAAATTTTTTTGGTCGTCCTGCTCTCTCGCCATCCTCGAGGTCGCAATTTCCACTCCGGAACCTCTGAAACCACTTCTTCACGGTACTAATGGATATCGCGCCCTCCCCCAATGCCTGACAAATCATCTCCTTAGCCTCGGAAGTATTTTTTTTCAATTCGAACGCGAAAAGCATACAGTGCCTAATATGCGCGTGGTTGCAACTCATTTTGCTCACTGTGCTCTCGATGTCTATTTTGAGGTTATGTCAAGCTTTTCGTCCGAAAAAATAATCTACTAAGTTGGTATTATACGACACCAGACGTGGAGCGAAATTTTTTCGTTCCAATATTCAATACAGCTGTTTTTATTCTCAGGCCGAGAACTTATTTGTACAATTAAGTTATAACGTTGAAGTTTGGATCGTTGGAATGCAACGAACAGTCTTGAATTTGCCAATGACCGTATTGGCCGCTGTCTAGGGGCGGCAGATTTTAGAGGCTTGGAAAGACCTACGTAAATAATAGCGATTAAGATAGGAGGGGCGGCACGAAGTCAAGTGGCCTCTTCTTGAGCAAAGTATAAATCCGGCACTAGCAACGAAAATCATTTTTTCTTCCGATTGCACGAATTTCATTTGGCCGATTTAGGCTGTGAAAGTCGTTTAAACATTTTTACGCATTCTGATTAGAGATTTACGACCTCAATTTTCAAAAAAGACTTTGAATAATGATTTTAAAAAGGGACGGAAAAATGAAGAAAAATCCTTGCATTCCAACGACGCCAATTGTGCGGAATCTACTGTAAATTTTCACCACACGTCATCGGTTTTTGTAAAAATAAACAACAAATGGCTAAGGTCGCAAACTTTATGCAAGTTAAATTTTAACTTAATGTTACAAAGACGTGCGCTCAAAATACCACATTTCTTCCTCATTGTCCTGCCACGTTTAGTAACTCAGGAGAATCATCAACGACGTTTTACCACTTTTCAACCGGTTATTATAGGTACCATGGACTTGGACGAAATTATGCAGTGGCATGGGCAGCGTTTGCTTCGCTATATCGGACGCACTTTTGGGCTTTCATCACTTCTACGCCCCGATGCCCTACGCTACGGTAAAGTTACACACTTAATCAAGGCGTTTGTTTTTAGCCAAGCAAGGCTTGCGTGGCTATGGCCAAGACCAAAGAATTCTACGGTTCATGTGTGAAAAGCCGCTTGTTACTTTGAATATATTTGTCGAAACTTCAATCGTGTGCTGTTCTGAACCACACGCGAATATTCCGTCTATTACGATTTGATGAATCAATTCGATTTTGCCTCGTCACAATCATACCAATACTTTGTTCGCCTTGAATTTTTCCAGTTGACGGTCATGTTGACGTATTACGCGGCGCAATTAGGTATCGCCTTGAGCACGGTGGACTCGAGGGAGAAAGACAAGTCTCTGGCCAAGCGGTGAGACGGTGCATATCCGGAAAACAGAACGTAATGGACTACTCGTCCTTTTTTCCTGCATTTGGTCGTATTCAGGAGTACTACTACTACGGCATTATAAATCGGATATTATCAGCTCAACGGGCGTCGTTGATTCGCCCCGAAGACCGAAAAAAGGAAAACTTCTAAATGAACGTCTTAATTCTTACACTGCCATCATAATAAGGCAGGCGGACACACACACACACACATACACAATGAAAACGTAGGACACGTTTCAATGATAAGGGATCATCACAGCGTATAACGGGTCGAAAAATAGCTGATCTTCGCGATTTTCTTACGATGGTCAAAATACGCTGATCAGTATGATTTTTTTTATATCATATCAAAGCACTCATGAAGAACGGAAAATAAAGTTTTAAACGTTTATTTTAACTTTTTTACATTTGTTTAAACGGTTGAAAAAGTCTTCGAAGAGTTTTCACAGTGTACGTGTTTGTAGCCGTGAATATTATCTGAAACAAAATTTGTGAAGACATGATTGATCAGTATAAAAACCGATATTTAGCTACGGAGTTTTTTTTCATCAAAATTGACAAAATGGCGGAATTTTGAAAAAACAAGTATCGAATTTAGCCTATTTTTTCGAGTTATTCCTTAAAAAAATATGAAGATTAAAAAAAAGCTTCCACAGCAAGATAAAGAATGGCATGAAGGTGTGTCAAAGTTTGAGACAGATAGCTTGAAAACTCTTCCTTTGAGAGTGTGCACCGTTTTGAAAAACAATATTCGAGAAAAAAAAACGCGTTTAAAGTTTCGAATGATTTTGATGTAAATTGTCTACTTACGTTTAGGTAAGTATATGAACAGCATGTTTATAACCGTCTATGCTATCGGACAATGCAAAGATTACTATTTTGAAAATTTCTCACTGTGATGATCCTGTAACAGTACATATATCTCGTTGGCCATTTAGATCGTAACATGGTTCCTGAGTCTGGATGTTTAGAAAGTTCTCTCAATTTCTCTTTAATTACGGAGTACAGTAGGGTCGCTAGCTCGAAGAATTCTCAAATGCCAGATTATTCGGAGAGCACCAATATCCTGTAATTACGCGCGCGCGTGTGTGTGTGTGTGTGTATTTTTAATGACGTTCGATCATCACTCAAAGGCTCAACGAGCGAATCGCAACGAGTAGTAAAACCCTCGGCGACCACGTGGAAACGTGAAATTGGCTATTACTACGGGTTTTATTGCGCAAACGATTTATCGAGATGCGGAAAAACTTACTCGGATTACAAGAGAGCTCTGGGTCGCGAGGGTTTCGTGCGTCAATAGAAAACTGAAACATCGCATATAGCAACGAGTCACAAAAATGTTTTCGTCCGATAAATTGGCGTTCAATATTTCCGTAGGATCAGAATCTACAATTTGAAGTAATTTGCCAGGTGAACCTCTACAGAACCTGATAAAACGTTGGATTTTTTTTTAAAGAGTAGTTTTTTTTTCTGTGTTTGATCAATTTGAGAAAACGTAATTTGACAGTTCCTTAGGAGAAAGCAAAGGGGTCTTTGCGCTTGGAAAATCCATCGGTCTCCTGGAAGCGACGAAAACGTCAGGGTCTGATGAATCGTCTTATAGACTAAATGTTAAGGGGTTAGGGTACTGTGACGACTGTAAAAAAATCATTTTGAAGGAATAAGGTGATTGTAATATCGTTTGGACATTTATTTGTATGTAGATTAACAAAGTAGTGTACCAAATTTTATTTTTAAATATTAACACTTCGTCTGTAAAGTCGGGTATTTCGTGTCCGAGTCGAAACTACTTTCCTACCGCGTTGCTTCGTTTCTTTAACAAAAGAGATACGAAAAAATGATTTTTTAATAATTTTAGGAGTTATATATTAAATTGAATGTTTGCGAACATCAGCGTGATTTTTTTTAAAACTTCTCGAATGTATGAACTAGGTGAAAAAAACGGCAGGATTTGAAATACCCAAGTTTACAGACGGGAGGTATCGGAAAAACGTTTACAGACGAAATGTTAATAATTCAAGTTATAAAAAATCACGCGAAGGACGTTCGAACGTGAGGAGCTCAACGGTGTACTTGATTCTGGCCACCCAATGGATCTTAAACAAAAAAACAAGCTTTTTTTTCTTAAGCTAGATGATATTGGCTAGCACTTAACTAAGTTTTTCGTCGTGTTTCAATGCTAAAAAATCGATTTTATTTCTTCGATTATTCGAGAAAAAAATTACATTGTTAATAAGTCAAGAAGAAAAACGTCGGTCGAGTTCAAACTGATATTACACTGAGCAAGTGTACGAAATGTAAAGTCAATCCGTTCATTAGATGTCGATAAATCCCGTACACCATTTCGAAAAAAAACTTTCGAGAAAAACGCGTTCAAAGTTTTACTGGGAGTTCTATCGTTGTAATCTTGTTTACCTTCATTCTGCCATTCCTGCACCACATGTTGGACCTTCCTCCTTGATAGACGTGGCCTCACGCGACGAACGATTCTTTTGAATATTCCACCGTAGCCTGAACCCTTAATCTACACAAGCGATCACATTTGGTCAGTTGCCGACTCGGTGAATCAACTCTACAAACGTTTCCCTGTTGATTTGTTTCTACGTATAAATTAGACGTAAATCAAGAAAGCACCACTGGGACAAATGTCTCTCACGAATCTCGTGCCGATTGTCCTAAAGTGACGAAGATAAGTGTATCTCAAGGAGCATTATCGCATCCGACTTTTCCAGAAAATTCGTCAGTAGCAATAAAAGAAAACTCCCGATTCGTGACGTAACTACGTGCATCGTTATACTCCGTACAAAAATCGTAGTTTCAGTTTTCCGTTGAACTCGCAACATACGTGACATTGAGTTCTTTTAGATCCAGATGTGCATCTATTATTAGTAATTGCTCGTGTAACAGGATGTTTCTGATTGAACGCAATGAAATTGATGGCATGCTCTCTGGCCGCGATTGCGCAATTCCATCTGTCACTTTGCCGCGGACGAAAGAGAGAGAGAGAGAGAGACAGAGGAGAGAGAGAGAGAGAGAGAGAGAGAGAGAGAGAGAGAGAGAGAGAGAGAGAGAGAGAGAGAGAGAGAGAGAGAGAGAGAGAGAGAGAGAGAGAGAGAGAGAGAGAGAGAGAGAGAGAGAGAGAGAGAGAGAGAGAGAGAGAGAGAGAGAGAGAGAGAGAGAATTATTATCATCTTTTTGTACGGAGATATCAACGCGGAATGTTTCGTCGATACAAAACTTCAACGATTAGACTGAACTAGGAAATCCCGTAATTAGGGTACGGTTGTGCGAAACATATAAATTCTTCGTGTAATGTATCAACATATATACGGCACCTGATAAAGAGTCTGTATATAAATTATTTTTATTAGAAACAAAAATGTTTACGACAATCCAGTAGACAAATGAGATAATTCGTAGGATACATTGCAATTATGAATTATCAAATAGATCCTGTTTTCTCGAAACGTGCACATAAATAAGTGTTCGACGAGTTAAATTCAATGTCCCGATTTTTCTTAACCATATACTCGATGTATTCGTACTGTACACGTGTTTGTTGTTCGAATAATTAGGATATCGAGTTTGTTCGCGAAGTCATAATCCAATTGGACCAACTACACATCGGTATCCGTTTCGTTGACATGTTGCATTATTATTGCCTGTACATATTCGCTGAGTGTTGAGCAAATCTTGTTGTAAAGAACGACGGGTAGAAATGAAATAAATACGTATTAGAAAAGAGCCTAGTTGTTAAGATACCACTAAATATGTACAGTCCGTGTGCGGAGGATCGTAAAGGAATGGCCGCTCTAAGACTTTGCTTTCTTGGCGTTGGTTTTTTTTGCGCCAGCGATTTTGTGCTTGGGGCACTTTGTTGAGGCAGAAGCTTTTTTGTCGTCGTTATCATCGTCTTCGTCGTCGTCGGCGTTATTGAAGTCGTATCGCGCGGCGAGTCTCTCTCTTATGAACAAACCTTTTACGAGCCTCTTCCAATTACCGTAAATTCTCTTCTCGCGCTTCTCCTTGGCTCGCTTCCTTGCCTCTATCTGCTCGGATTCCCAAGCCTCCCGCAACGTGTCCTCGTACTCCTCGCACACGACGAATCCTTCGAAAGCCGGCAATGCACCGCGCGTACCGAAATTGAAGCCGACCACCGCCGGTGAGCAATCGATGTTCAGCTTTCTCGCGACTCGATTCAAGCCCGGAACTGCAAATTAATGATCGCGATACAATCGGTGCGGCGGTATGATTCGTTGGCTCGCTTTTTAAGCGCAACATTGTAAGAGCTTCCTCATTCATGGTCGTTACGCATTATTGACTCGGAAATTTTATCAGCTTTTTTTTTCAATTTCAGAAAAATATTCTAAATGCTGTAGAGTAAAAAAAATATATTGGAAGCAAATACAGAAACTGTTCTTTATTATGAACCGGAATTTTTATGTCGATGGCAATAAATAAAAAATAAATATAAACGCTTGCCGACAACAATAATTGTGTGGTTGTGCATCGACAAATTCTGTTGATAATTCTGACCCCGCACTCTTCATAGTTGAAGCGAAATAAGACTTTTCAAGAGTGGTAAAAATCGAAATTCGACCCTTAAGGGGGTGAAACGGGGGTTTTATAGTTTACACGAGACAACATATTTTTGGTCAGATTTGCTTGTAACTTGGTATAAACTCGTCTCTGCTGGTATAAACACTCCAATAGAAGTAATTGAACATGTATTTCAGCAATTTCCTAAGTTCCCCTTAAGGGGAAATGTCCTAATTTCCCCTTAAGGGGGTTAAACGGGAGTGTTAACGTTTGTATGAAAAAAAAAACCTATTTTTTAAAACCAGATTCACTTGAAACTTACCACGTTTATTTTATATATAACACTACACCATGTTCAACTCCTCAACTGTGTATGCCACACACGTGAGCATTAAAAACACATCCAAACAGACCCAAACTTCAAAACCCTCGTTTCACCCTCTTAACGTTCGAATCTCGATTTCGATCACTCTTGAAGTCTTATTTTGGGTCAATTAGGGGCTATCGTAATGTCCCCACAAGTCGTATGCAAAGAATGTTTTTCGTTTTTGAAATTTTCAATGTTTGGCACTGACATAACTTTTGTCTTTGTATATTTAATAAAGAATAATACAATATTAAAAATATACAAATATATTTCTTTTCATACTCTTCAGTTTTTTTTTTCAATTCGTTTCAATTTTTCGTAATTCTTGCAAAAAGTAACGTCTGGAAAAGTTCTAGAGAATTCTCAAAATAGCCTGACTTTTCCCTGATTATTTGAGGAGGAGAAAAACTCCCTGAGTTTTTCCGGTTTTCTCTATGCGTAACAGCCATGTGGATGGAAGGTTTGCAACTTACGATTTATGTGCACAGTTCCTTTGGGCAACATGGATTGCTGGAAGAGATCGACATTTCCATACTCGTTCCGGGGCACCACACCGTTCTTAGCTTCTGGTGGAACGTACTGTGTTGTCTGCCACTTACCGAACAACTCGAGAGGCTGATCTTTCAATTTTATTCCAGACAGCTGTGTAAATTGAAACGTTTTTTATAACTATACGTCCGTTTTTGTAGGGGCTTGCCCAACCATCATTGGTGGGTATAAATATACACAAAAATAAACACGTTCATAGCAATTGTTCTTATCAATGGGAGATGGTGCATCGAAAACCATCCTCCGTGGTATTATCGAACCTGGAGCAAAATACTACAACTTTTGCTAAGGGGGGAGATACCCTTAGGCGAGAAAAAATTGGCGAATTTTCATGATTTTTTTTAACGGAAAGATTTCTTCTCTATTTTCAAGACTTAGGGTATTTTTTATGACTCCTTTTGCTATTTTATAATAAAAATTTAATAAAAAATGCCTATCCGCCATTTTTAATAGAAATTAGTGTTTTTTTAAACACGGTGTTAAAGTCAAAAGTAGTAATAAAACATACCCTACGTTTAAACAATAGTAAAGAAATCTTTTATTAAAAACAAAATCATGTAAGCCAGAAATTGTTTTCCTCGCCTAATGGTAACCCCCCTCCCCCCCTTTAATGTAGATATGAAAGCTTAGACGAATATTTTTTGTAGATAATGGATTTTCGAAAAAAGAACGCATATCTCCATTAAAGACTTAGGCTACTGTGAAAATGACGAATACTCGTCCAGCGCTTGAGGCAACTCAAATTGCAGAGAAAGGTCCACCATATGGTGCAGGAATCGCATATTGAAGGTAAACTTATGATTACAATGATAAAACTGTTCGTGAAATTTTTAACGCTTTTTTTCTCGGTGATATTTTTCAAAACGGTGTACACGATTTCTCAACATTTGCTGAACGGATTGACTCGAAATTTGGTACACTTATTTAATGCATTACTGCCGTCATACTAAAGGCATCTACAAAAAAAAATCGAAAATGTGTGTGTTTGGTGCCGTTGGAATCAGTACGAAATTCCCCATTGTTCCGTACAGTGAAACGCATTCTCGACTTTTTTTTGTAGATGCTGCTTTCTCCCACATAACAGCAGAATAGACTTGACTAACGGTTTTCTTCATATCATTTTTTTTTCTCATTAGTTATTAAGAATAATAAAGTCATTTTTCCTCGAAAAATAGATAAAAATCAATTTTTTTAAAGGTAATCCTATCGATCAAACTAGTCATACCACTGATCATACTTGAGACCTGTACAATGTATATTTTTAATAAAAAAACAATATGTAATAACTAAAATGTTCTATTTGTAAACTGTTTATTAAATGTTCACATTTAATTAGAAAAATGAAAAAATTAGCTATTCCAACGATTCGCGTAGTGGTTCTAGGTTTGATGTTTGGCAACATTGGTTCTATCTCTGTCTAGTTTTACTCGTTCAGGCGAGTTTAACCTCCATGCTTTCCGACGTCGATCTGTCAAAAAAATGTCAGGTGCGGGAAATGTAAAGCATTGCATTTGGGCCACGACTGGTAAAAAAGCATAGAAAATTTGTGTCGGCGAAATATGTCGGTCAAAAATGAAATATGTGTGGAAATTCGAATGAGTGAGATGAGGTTACGACTACAGCCAGCTATTGCCTCACTGTCACGTCTCTTCATCGTAGCAAGTGGTAATAAATCCAATACCGGAAGTTCAAATTAAACTTGATATTACATGAAAATTAGGTCAATAAGTGTATTTTTTTCTGAGAGTATTGGATTACTCCAAGTGTTAAGTATGTAAATCTGATTATTTTTCAGAATTTGACGAATTCTCATTACTGTATACACTTTTGTAGCGACGGGAAATTGAATTTACACAAATTTACACAAAAGTACGCAATTGATATATATTTTTTTCTCTGCAATAAGGTTGATAACCGACCCTGAAATTTGACAGAGACGATTATCAATATATTTAGTGAAGCTCAAAAAAAAATTATGCAAATCCTACGAATTGAAGCCTGTCGATAGGACTACCTCAAATGATTGAAACACGATAACAAAAACAGCTCGGTCAAGTCTAAGCTAATATGACCTATTTTGACATAAAACTCGTTTTTTTTCTCAGACCAATTGGACGGCCGAAATCGGGTACACCGTTGAGCCTTTCACGTTGAAAGGTCCTTCACGAGATTGTTCATAACTCCTTCAATTATTAATATTTTTTTATGAAACTTAGTACACAACTTTGTTAATGTACATACAACTAAATATCGTAACGATATTTTAGTAGTCTTACAAATACCTTCAAAAATTTTTTTTACATAACCGACATTTTCTGGTTGACACAGCAGCCTAACCTCGCAAAAGAACATTCTTGTGCAAACGTAATTGCAAAAAGATATTCCAATACTTCGAAAAATTCTGTCGTTCTCCCCTGGTTTTTTCGTACGAAGAAACGCCTTAGCCCTTTGATTCAGGTTCAAGCGAACAGGCTAAGAAATTCCAGCGGGCTTTAGTGAAAGCTTCGGATAAGCTGCTTGTGTACGGCAATTTTATAACAAAATGAATCTGGCAAAGAAATCTTAACTCCTTTTTGTCTATAATTTCA
Source organism: Ophion costatus (assembly GCA_951751655.1). Classification (NCBI taxonomy): domain Eukaryota; kingdom Metazoa; phylum Arthropoda; class Insecta; order Hymenoptera; family Ichneumonidae; genus Ophion; species Ophion costatus. Next base: position 16,065,610 of record OX632357.1, on the reverse strand, counting down.
GAAACTTGTAAGTTTTTAATAAAGTTTATTAATTTTTGTCGAATAAACTTTAAAATCCCCGTATCAGATTTCGGTCTAACATGGCAGTGTTATGTTAATCGCAATACTAAGGACGCGTTACCTTGTCGTATTTGGGCATCGCTTTGACGATTTTATACGCAACCTGCGCCGGCTTAACGACGCGTGCCTTTTTTATCCAGGTCTCGCGGGAACAAAGGTTATGCACGCAGTGACGCGAATAAATCGCTTCGCCGGTACGCAAGTGGCCCAGGGGCACACATTCGGGTGGATAGAGAGCTTCGAACTTCAACAGATGCCTCGTTAACGCGTAGAGCGGATGGCCCTTGCATTCGCCCACTGTCTTTGGAAGCGGTTGCTCCAATTCTCTGCAAAACGTATAGATATGTCAGTTTGTTTTTTCCCTCGTGTGCATACCTTCACTTTATCGCCAACTGCTCGTTTTTTTTCCTCACAATTTGCTTTCTCATGACAAGGCAGCTTTTCGTAGCTTTTTAAAAGATAAATTACATAAAAAAAGTAACTGAATCTTGATCATCAATCGGCAGTGATAAAAACTCGGTCAAGTGCGAGTTGGGCCTCGCTCTATTAGACTTCCGTGAATATGACCAATTAACTTTTTTTAGCTAGATATTTGATCAGGTATTATTATTTTTACAGTGAATTCGTAAGAAAAAATGCAGTCACGATACCGACAGTAGTGGTCACGTGGTCGTATGGTGGGCAATATTTACATACTGTTGCAAAAGCATTTCATCCTCGGCCTTGGACATTACGGTGTCCTTTTCTTTCCAAGGATACAAAGTTTCGCTCCACCAATTTTCGTCGACTCGTTGTTTGCGTGTGCCCGTCAGCCACTGGGGGCAATATCTTCGCGTGACGTCCTTCACCGTGCCCACGGGGTTCCACGCAACCACGTACAGCACGGGCTTCGGTGCTTTTTTCTACGATTGCCAAATATATCATAAGATTAGATCGAGCAGTGCGATTGAAAAATAGCAAATGCAATATTTCTCTCGTGTTCTCCATTCGAGTTGACTGACAATGTGAATGATGAAATGTAACAAGCTATGTCGCTTCAAATCGTGCGTGTAAAGTAATTGCCAATAGCGAAGATTGGGACTTTGATGATTAACGGGCTTCATCTAGCTAGGTAGGGCCAAAAATTGCATTTTCAAAAAATATTTTTGTTCGATAGTATCGAACAAAACTTTAACTTTTAGCCTTAGAACTTTTAGCTGTATTCCTTGAAAATATCTGTTTCGAAAGTTGGTGGACGCGACATCTCGAGAACCACTTGATGGATTGTTTCCAAATTTACAGGAGATACGATGAGAAACATTTGAAGGTCGTTGACGATCTTACTTGTTGAAAAGCGATCTTCATTTTTGAATAGTTACGCAAAAATGACAACTTTTTTCACAGATTTTGCACGCTCGAGTTTGGATTCGTCGATATCTTCAAAAAAAATTATTTTTAAAATCGACGATCGTCAACAACTCGTCTTTATTGTTCAATTGAATAACCCGTTTGGTTTTTAGATTTGAGGTGGACCGCTTAAGCTGGGGAGTGTCTACCATCAAACGTCGCGAAAAAATAATTTCATTATCTGCCGGTGGCCATGTTTTTGTTCTTTTTCTCTATTTTTTGGTTATTTTTTATCATTTTCAATGTATGTACCACTGTGTGAAAAAAATGCGTTATTTCGCGACCAACCCAGAAAAAAAATCGGAATTTGGCCATTTTTTTCGGGCCTCTAGGTAAATGTAGCCCCTTAATACAAGATCATCATCTATGTCGTTCTTACGTATATCTCGCTGACGCAGTGAATCTTGTCATCGGGTATGCTGACACTGATCCAGCTTTCCTCAGACTCCACGTAAACCTCAACCCAAATGTTTTGCGCTCCTTTGGCGTCGACGACCTCGGCCGACTCGTCATCAGAGGACAAAACCCTTCGGTCAATGGAATCCCGAGAGGACTCGGCTTTGACATTTTTTTTCGAATTGGTGGTTCTTCTCTTTTTCCGAGGCGGCTTTACATCGAAATCTTCGTCGGAATCGCTGTCCGTCTCGGTTTTAATATTTTCCGACACAGTCACAGCACCTCTTTTCTTCCGAGGAGGATCGATCTCGTGGTCGGAATCGCAATCTGCCTTTTCGCTAGTCGAGGGAACGTTCGATTTGGCCGTTCTCATTCTCCTGGTCGACTTGGCCTCATCATTGGTAATCTCTTTATCGAAAGTTACCGTTTTATTCAATCCGAGTGTCTTGGATTGCATGCTCCGCTCTATGAGTCTGGACCTCAATCGTCTCGCAAGTGGGGGGCTCTTTATTTTGTCCAGTTCCATTTCCGGACTCTTCATCTCGCTTCTCACCTTTTCCGGACTTTTCGTCTCGTTTGTCCTGTTCCCCGGACTCTTCGTCTCGTCTCGTCTCTTCCCTGGATTCTTCGTCTCATGTCTTCTCTTCTCCGGACTCTGCGTCTCGTCTCTTCTCTTCTCCGGACTCTTCGTCTCATCTCTTCTCTTCCCCGGGCTCCCTGCTTCGTCTTGCTTTTTCCGAGGAGACTTTGCCGTTTCGTTGTCGGTATGTTTCCGCTCAATCAGTGTCTTGATCGACTTTTTCCCTGATGTATTGGCAAACTTGGCTAAAATGTCCGCCGCTCTTTTTTTAGCATCCACCTTTGCGTTCCTTTCAAGCTGGCTGCTGTTTTCAGGCACAATCGTTGAATTGAACTCTCGACTGTCTCTCCTCGATTTATCATTCTTGCCGGCTCTTTTTCTTCTCTTGGACGTTTTCTTTGCAGCCTTCGAGGCGCCGCCCTTGCCAGGTTTCGCGTCAACATTATCTTCCGTGCTCTTAGATTTTGGATTTCGGAAGAGTTGGTCGCCGCTCGGCTTCAAAGCGGGTGGACACAGAGATACCACCAGCCTGCAAGTGATACCTAGAGGCGAGAAAAAATTATTAGTCAGGCGAGAATATTAACGGGCAGTGGCGAGAGTTCTCGTGCTTGACATTGTACAAAAGAAATCACAAATAACGAATAATCATGAATCGTCCACTATCCAACAGTGCTATACCCTCTTGTCTGCCTTATAACAGTCCATCTTTGCTTACCGATAGCTCGAAGAGTAGCAATGTACAGGAGGACCAGCTCTCTGTAATTGTGTACCTTCTTCTCTTTGAGCCTGATCAGTAGGGTATCCCTCGTGACTGCCTCGTTGATATCCCTGAACTCGAGTTTCAACAAGTTTTTGAACCATTTGGTAAACTGTTCTAAATATTTGAGATCGGCGCGACCGTTGGGATAACTGGTGGAAGGTACCAGCGATAGCGCGGTAGACAAGACTTCCGGATCGTTGATCTCTCTGTTGAGGTGAAAGCCGTGCGCCAGCCAACACAAGAGGCCCGTTTTGTGAATGTAAACTTGATTGGATCTGAGATTCTGATTTATGCGTTTTCTCAGCACATCCTCAAGGCTGGTGTTGCATTTTTTTTGCCTCCTGAAAGCCATCGCGGTACCGGGAAGAACGATATTGACCCCTTCTTTGGGTATCGTATACTCCGCCGGTTGCCCTTCCTCCGTGTCTTCTTCCTCGTTTTCATCAGCAGCGAGAGCAGACGCGCCAGACTCGCCGCGCAACAAAAGATCCGCGATCTCATTGGATAATACATGTTTGTTTTCCTTCTTAGGCGTTTCTAACCCGGGGACTGTAGCGGTTTCAGTATTTTTCTCTACCTGCGCAGCGTTGTTGGCTTTTTCGAGATTTTTCATTACCTCGGCCAACAGTGCGGCCGAGTCGAGTTTGTTGTCGTCGACGCAATCGAAATCATCGTCCGAATCGTCGTCGGACGCGTTGTCATCTTCGTACTTCTTTGCGATCGACGCTTCGCCGCTCTTCGATGTTGATCCCTTGAAGAATGGACTCTCGAAATGGATCTTGTCCGATGTGACGAGGTACTCGTTGCCGCTACTTCCCGAGCTCTCCTCGTCCGAGAGGCTCATTGTCCTCTTTCGAGAGACAGTTCGCGAATGGCGTGGGAATTATTTTAACAGGCGGAAGCATTGGTTTGCAGCGAACGGATCATCGATTTATTTGTGCTATCGTATCCAACGGTTAAACGCTCACGATCCTCGCGTCTCAATCGTTCTCTATTGTTATTCTAGTATTTGTGTTTTCCTTGTCACGGCTTCTTACTACGACGCATTTTTTTCCGCTCGCGCTTCGAGAGAGACATCGTGTGCGCGGCAAAATCACAGCCAATGGGAGTCGAGCGTGCGAACGCTATATATATCGATATATCGATACAAAATGTGTTTCGATTATCGAACGTATTTAAAATGGAAAATTTTGGAGGGTTATATTTACCTAGAGGGCCGACGAAAAGCTGCCAAATTCTGATTTTTTTCTGGGAAACGGTTGGTAAAAAAGAAACACATTTTTTTAAACAAAAGCGTATATATATTGAGAGCCGGCCTTGAAAAAAGTCACCAAAAGATATACAAAAACAACAAAAACATGGCCGCCGGTAATGATGAAATTTTATCGCGACGTCAGATAGTGGACAGTCTCCAGCTTAAACGGTCCATCAGGAATCTAAAACCCAAGTCACGTCTTCTGGTGGTTGCCATTCTCCAAACGATCCGTTGGATAACCTCAAAAGCAGACGTACGCTTTTAGAATAAAAAGACAGTACATTAAATACATATATGTACTCACAGAGGCAAAAAGAATAGTAGGATAAAAGGCACTCACGTATATATATTTCAACACCTTTATTTTTTCAACTACTTGTTACACACAATTTTTTGCCGGTGAAATAAAGTATGACGCTACATTCGCACTATGATAAAAGTGATCCGTTAGATGTCATCTTCAGGACAATATTTGGATGACTTTTTACTATTCCCGCCAATACCGAATATCTTAAAAGACATCTTATTACCGAAATCTGAAAGATGTCATGAAAAAGACGTCTTATGTAATTCGTCTTTATGATATCCTTTGGAAAACGTTGACTAGATACAATAGGTAACAGTAAATAGATAACTTTTTGATAACTTAAAGAAGTCATCAATTGGATAATATTTTGGGATACCTTTAAGACATCTGTTTTCATCGCCGAAAGACATCATAAAATATATAACTTTACGGCAACATTACACAGGATGTCGTTTGAAAGATGTCGAATAGTTATCTTACGGTCATATCTTAAAGGTAACCTGACAACGGCAACTTATCGACGTCGGTTGGACATTTATGCTGCTTGGGATACTACCGCCTGCCCGGCCGATTGTTAGAAAGTGAAGCCCATCCATTTTTAGGAATATTTCGGTGAAATTTTCGGGATATATAGCTAAAAAGTGATACCATGGAATAAAAATATTTTTGGAAAATGCCATTTCCAGCACCCACCCCCCTAAGGTAAATGTATCGCGCTAACGCGGACACCATTTTCTAAACCTACTCCGACTCCATGGAGACTAGTGTAAACGAGCCCGAACGCATATGGCGGAATCGTCGAAAAGTGGATCGCGAAAGTGATGAAAGATCTTGTAGTTCGAAAAATATCCGCAAGCGATACTAGCTCCAGGGACCAAATAGGATAGGTCCGTGAGGACCGGCTTAGCAGTTTTGTGACATACATACAATGACGTTTTACTGTCAGTTACTATGTATGGAGGGGCGGATTTACCGATAGGCCGAGTAGGCCCGGGCCTAGGGCGGCAAAATTTAGGGGGCGGCAAAACAAGGGATTTTTTTTTTAGTAATCGCGCCTTTCGCCTCTCGCTCCTTCGCGTAGGCGATATTCAGTAAAAATTATACTAAAACAAGCGGCCCTGATGAGTAGGTACACAATCACAAAAAAGAAAAATTATTTGCGCTCGAAAATGAACGAGGACAGGTTGAATGCTCTGGCTATCCTCTGCATCAAATCACAGTTGCTAAAGTCTTTGGATTGTGATGATTTGATAAAAAAATTCGCTGCTCAGAAAGCCAGACAAAAGACAATTTGTGAATAACGATTCATTGTATAGTATCTGCGAAATACTGATTGATATAATTTTATCATTTACTGACTCGTTATTTTTTATGTTAATTTTATTCCTATACTTCATTGAATTTTTCGTGCTTTACAGCGAGTAGGGGGCGGCAATGTTTCATATGCCTAGGGCGACCAACGGATCAAATCCGCCCCTGTATGTATGTGAGCAGTACATATATGTCAGTTACATACAGTTTACGCAGTTTACGGTGTTACGCATCGTTGACTGATATTTCGGTATTAAACGTATTTTTACAATCAAAACAGAAAAAGACCATGCAAGAACTGCACCTTAATATTATGTTTATGCAATTAATTCGCGAATTAGCCAAAATATTAACAAGTATTAGGATCGGCATGTGCAACCACATCTTGATTCATTTTGTCAAAGCGTTTGTATTTTTTTAATTGCATGCTATCGTCGCCGAATTTAATTATAATTGCCATTAATTTTAATGCTGTTAGAGATTTCTTTGATATACAGCAAAAATGTAATACATGATGCTTGGACAAAAAAAACGTTTTTTAGGTTAAATATGCGAATCCTTTAATATAAATACCCCTGGCTCCCATTTCGTTATAATGTGCGATTCGAAAAAAATATTTTTCTTGGAAATCCAGTATGCAATAATCACATTATGGCTGTTTAATCGTACATGTCACCGTATAAAAATAAAACCTTCACAGTATAGATCACCTCCAAGTCAAAAAATTACTGAAATATTGTCATTTCATAATTTAAACAAAAGCAGATCAATATTACTCTTCGGTATTGCACGCTGCACTAATGAGAAAGAATTGTACGACAAATTGCGGATCGACGATTCAAAATCACCGCGCAGACGGAGTCCGCAGTGGTAGCCCCGCCAGGCGGGTACAATCCGCGGATCGTTCATCGCTTTCACGACCATTTTGCCAGCATTGCGTTTGGGCTCCTTTACTCTAGTCTCCATGTCCGACTCGCTCGCTCACTCTCGCTCTGCCCACTTGGCAGTCGGTACCACACGGTCTTACATACATACAGGTTTGGAAACGAAGCCCGAATTCAACGAAGCCGGGTGGTACCGTTGAGCGATCTACGTTTTACTCCGCTAGCCGCCCCATGCGTCGCTGCTGTACTGGTGTACCCCCCACCCACGGTCATCTGTAATCTCACCCTTCCGCCCTTGCCGCTTATTATTTCCCGTACTGTCAAGCAAACCATAACCTCGGTCCGTGTGTCATCTCATGCTCTCGAAATATTCCTTTAACGAACTCAAATAGTTAACAATTAGTTTATTTTCGTCTATATTCAAGTAAAATACATCACCGCATACCACGGTCTTACATACAGGTCTGGAAACTCCGTTAGTCACATGGTTCCTTAGCTAAAGTTCGCCGCGAGAGGCGCTGCAATCGAGGAGTCAGTGTGCGAGAGAGACAACAATATTCACTCTCGCTCACAAATGCTTGCAAGCAGTACTTATCGGAGTTGCTACTTGCAAATATTTCTACGTATACGTGTTCATCATCTGTTTTTTCTTCTAACAATAAATATGGAGATAGCATTTTATATTACAATGCAAATATAATTTCGCATTTATCAATCATATAATAACAATTATTTATCCCTTAGAATTCAAATAATGGCGTCTTATACTGGCAATAAGAAAGATTTTTAGTCATTATCGTTCTGCAGAATGGGGGGAAAAACGGAATGTACAAAATAACGAAAAACTCACAACTTGATTTACTTTTTGTTGATCGTTCGTTCATTGGTTTGTCAACGTAGACAATTTTTTTACAATTTTTATTTCAAATTTTCGTGAAAGGCGTTTTGCCTCATGCGCAACCTAATGTAATAAATTATTGCATATGATAGGATATCGGAACCATGTTTTCACATGGAAAGGAAAACTTATATCCCGTTAATACGTCTTCGAGTATTAAATTAAACACGTTCACCTTTGAGGAATGCTTCGCAAAACACGTTTCAACGTAGTGTATTAGATTAAAGAATTTTGAATTGGCATGGATTAACCCACCAGAAGATTTCATATTCACCAATTTAGAAAGAGCAGGTGAGCTATCAGATCTCAAGGAGATCCCTTTGCGACAAATGACACACGCATCATATCTCTTCAGAACTTGCTTGCATAAGTACCCTGAAAGTATGCACGTTATGATTTGATTAATTAATTGACAAATACAGAACATTAACACTGCGAAGTGGAAAAAAATGCGTGAAAAGGAAACGCGATAGACATAAAACCGATAATATTAGATTAATATATATCCTTTAAATCATCACCTGTAATTAATAGTAGCGAAATAATGAAAAACAATTCTTTGTACTGGGATGATGATTTCGACGATTCTACCATCGTGCTATGAGAGTTGTTAGTTTATTCTACGGCTACCACTGATCTGGTTGTCTGGACAATCTACAAGCAACCCATAGCATACTACTGTAGACCGTCGAAATGCTGAATGTCGATCAGCCCCCTGACACTCCTATGATTTCCTATAGGGAACCTCTCTTCGTTCTATGCGCCGTAGTTAGTTCGCACTGCGCGGCGCTGGCATGCTTCCGCGCCCCTATTCCCTTGCCCGAACCACCCGCCGGCCGTGAAGGCCATGCCAGGTTAACCGGCTGATGCGGCTGATGGGTCTGATGCTACATCCTACATTCGGAAAATTCATAAAAATTTGTTAATAATTGTCTTGTCTCGTGTGTGCGCGGACGAGACAATTAATTATCAAATCGGAAAGAAGATTGTCAAACGTAAACTACTGTAAACACGATCACTTTTGAAGCTGTGCTTCAAGTAAAATATATTTTTGGTAATATTCGATCCCGTTGTGCACATTTAATTTCCTACCTGTCCTACCTTTATAATAAAATGTAGATATAATTGCGGAGAAATAATTCAACAATATTTCTTTTATAACAAATAACTAAAAAATAGTCGAACATATACATGTAAATTTATGAAATATGTACAGAATTTCTAGCCTGTTGTATATTTATTCGACTTATGATTAAGACAACAGGCTAAAAATTTTGTACGTATTTGTTACACTTATATGTATATATTCAATTATTCTTTAGTTATTTGTTATGAAATAAAATACGCCAAAAGCGTGGCGCAAGCGCAGCACGGACGGCGCGGAGTACTGTCAGCGCGACGTAGCGGCTGGCGTCATCGAGAGACTAGCCAGTGAGCTGAGTGCCAGGGGGCCGATGTCGATCTACGACCTGATGGAGTTGAAACCATCGACGACGCATGCCCCTTCATCAGGAGAGTGAGAGAGACAGACAGAAGTATTCTGTCCTCGTCGCACCGTTCACCTAACCGGCAATGCCACGTAGTGGCGAAAAATGGAAAGAAACGTGGGTGGCCAAGCGTATCGACCCAATCGTGGTCGTTTCCAAACCTGTATATAAGACCGTGGTCGGTACCGTTGTGGTTTATAACACACTCATTCCTCCAAAATCATTTTATTTAGATAACCCTGATTTTCGTGCGTGACAGTAGCCCAACGCCTAAAGAGCATCCACGGAAACACTCGAGTATGCAGACTTGAATGTTCGATGATTCAGTCTTAAGGGGCGCTTACACGGGCAACTAAAATCGCTCAATTCTGGCCAATATTGGACAAGTTTGACGCCACGACTACGTCCAGCAATTTACTGCGATTCTTACATGGAGCAATTGTAGCTGGATATGTCGCTACAACATATTGTAACTTGAGTAAACTGGACAATAGATTCATACACTAGCAATTCAGTTGAGCCTCTCTCGTCAGCCATGGATGTTTTTGTTGCGGTGGTGGCTTGCAGCGCTTTTATTATATTGAGTGCGAAACAAAAACAAAGAATATATATAGACGAAATTGGGTGCGAACGTAGGCCCGGTGCAACTCCCGGTCAACCGGGTTAACCGAACTTTAAGGGCAACTGGACCAATCAGAACCACGCTTAACTGGTTAAACTCCCGTGAACTCGATTAACCAAACTTGTGGAGCCGGGCCTTAGCAAGACGAAAGCCATCTTCATTGTGCAATGAACTGGACGATCTGTTATTCGAAAACTTTACTAGAATGTCCCGATGTGACTTTCAATCACTTCTACTAAAAGTTGGTCCGCTAATAACCAAACACACGACCAATATATGGGATTCAAATTCTGCACCTAGAAAACTCACCGTAACCCTTTGGTATCTGGCAACGCGATCATACAAAAATTTGTCGCTAGATCGGGCACCCCCCCCCCTCCTTCCCGATGGCGGCACCCCCTCCCCCCATGGCGGCACCCCCTCCGCACAAAACCGAGACCTTAGTATACGAACAAACGAGATAGAATCAAAATTGCTTTAAATTTTCCATACCCACTGGAGAGAAAATATGGAGCGATTAGCAGCAATATTGCCGAAACAATAGCAGCAATTTGTTGTAACTGGTCCAGATTACGCCACTAATGGCTCCACTACCACGGTGACTGTTGCAGGCCAACTATTGCTAAAAAAATTGCCCGTGAAAGCGCACCTTTAATTAGTTGCGCAATTGTGGCGATAAAAAGCAACGTACGGTCGCGCTGTGAGTATTCATGAGTTACTTGAGGTGCGGATTTTTTTCTCTCACGGGACGCGGCGTAAACGAAAAATTCTGTAGTTATCCAAAGAATATACAATTCCTCGGACGAAAAATGTTAAATTAAATTCCGCGTATTGTAAAGTTGAAAATTAACGATAATTTTTTATTCAATTTCGATCTAACAATCGTAGAGATCGTTATTCGTTTTTTGTTGTTGCTCTCACCAACATCGCTATATACCACATAGGGCACAAAGGTGAGATTGGAACAGCGTGAATAAACTGTCGAAACACAAAATTAACGATACAATAGAGACGTGAGTGCGTATTTATCTACAGATTCATCGAACAGTTCTTCCTCCTTCTTCTGATGGCAGGCAGTCTCGTGAACAGGCCGACCTCGCGCCAATTCTCGTTAATCTACGATTTATTGACACGTAAAAATTTAACTCCTGCTCATCTCAGACTCCACGCGCGGTTGACGTCACGGGGCCAAGGGCTTTTGAATTTACAGAGCCCGACTGGGCATACCCGACGTTCTCCATGCGACTCCCACGGTGGGATTCGAACTAACCAAAATGGCGGCTCGAAATTTACCTTGTTTTCGATGAAAATCCCTAAAATACGCGGCTCAATTAATCCGCACGTACGCGCGTGTCATTGCGCGTGCAAAAAATTATATGCACCCGGAAAATTTGTCATGGAGATAAGAAAAATTCGATCGATGGATGCGCGACGCAAGTAAGCTGTTTTTTTTTGTTAATGGCCATCTGTTGACGGGCTGATAAGCGAGAAAGCCTTTGATGTTTCCCATATTTCAAATCAACGTACGGCCCTGGGCCTCCCGGTCTGACAGCCAGGCGCGCTTAGTCTCTCGTTGGTCGGATTCACGTGACATTAATATATTACGAATAACGAATACAGGCGATTATGCGCATCGAGAAATGCGATTGCCCGCTCCTCGTTTGATCGAATCAAATTGACATCACTTTCTTCCTCGTACGCGCGTTGACATTGGTCGGATTCAATTCGTCTCAGTTTTTGGCCAATCCCTCGCGGACTACTCTCGGGAAATGAATCACCACTATCGATATGATTTCTTATAAGCGGTAGGAGTATTTACAACTCTACAGTGTCGATATATCAAATATACACTTTCATTGATATTTGTTTGGGCTTAACTGGGTTGGGTTGTTGCTCAAGCGTGCACTCTCGAAGAAACCTCAGCAGTGTGCTGCACATTCCATGCACATGCGGGGGAGAGAAAATAATGAATCACGTACGCGATAGTTGAGCATAGTAAAGTTTTGAAATGATTGCGCTTGTCAACTCGTGCGGGCTGCTGGAGAACATTCGTGACGGCGCAACGGTAACGCGAGTATCGGCGAGACGTACGACCTCTCTGGATGTCGTTTGCGCAATTTGTTTTTTGCTCGTTACATTCAATCCCCTTTCTCTCGGTAGAGCCGAAGATTGGAGACCTATCAATGCAATGAGCGATCGTCGCGTCTCCGTCAGCCGCCTCTTAACAGCCTGCAACGGTCTCATTGAGATCAGTCTCCCACGCATGGTGGTGGTAAGAGGTTCAAAAGACCTGAGCCAAAATTTTTGTGTTGTAAAATTTAGACACATTTTTCAAAATTCATTACACTCATCAGTTGTCCGTCCGTTCAAGATCACTCGGATTGAGCTTTAGTACATAATAAATATATATTCATAATTGTGCGGTGAGAATACAAACAATTTATTGCCGGCTGACAAAGCCTGAGATTGTCTAAAATAATCTTTTGTTTTTCGAAAATTTTCGACGTGTTTGTTTACACGTGGAGTGGTCATTTTGCACGATTGCATCTTACAGGGATAAAGATACAGCATGGAAAAGTTGGACAATGAGGTGCATCTCGATATCACTGTGGATGAGGCCAAGCTGTTCGAGGGAGCGACAGAAGTCGTTAGGAGTATAAGACCCGATTGGCCGGTTGATAAATTCCAGTTCAAGGTGATGCAGGATCCTTTGGACATAATCGTTCTTGCAAACTTTTGTATTTTGCTCGTTCAGGAGTGACAAAAATGCATTTGAATTACAAGCCTGTATCAACTGGCCTGACAGATTCGTGGCCATTGACTTTATGCTATATGTTTTTGCAATGTGCCTCTAATGAGCCTTATCGTTCAATACAGTCTGTTGACCTCAATTTTAAATTAATGTATCATGACTGGACTATTTGTAATTATAAGTTTTTTACAAAATGGGAATAAGTAATTCAATAAATGTGTGGATTACCGCTGGATACATTTGCTTCGCTATGCGTCGATAGGTGAATGGAATCTCTCAGAAAATAACATGAGGCATTGTTTTAAAGTGATTATCGAATAGTAGCATTTTTTTCCTATTATATTCAAATGAATTATCATCTTTCGTGAGATATAGGTTGGCAATCTCGCTGGACGGCCTCTTATCTCGAATTCTTATCATTTGTAGAAATGTAGATATAAGACATTCTCAAGAGACCCTCAAACTCAATTGTGATAAAAGATTTTATCTAAAGATTAGCATGTCCTCTATCGATTGACCCACATACAATGGACTTTATTTTCGAATGTTGAAAAAATAATTTCTGTTTGTACGCTGGAATATTCTCATTTTATCGTTGCTCTCAATTGCAGGTCTTCACCAATGGAATCACCAATAAATTGGTGGGAGTCTGGTATCCCGATCGTTATAATGAAATGGTTCTAGTGAGAGTTTATGGACACAAGACGGACTTACTCATCAACCGCAAAGACGAGGCAAGAAATATAAGGGTAAGAAAAAAAACGGGTCGGCTATCCCAGTCGAATTTCGAGAGACTCAAAACTAACATAAATCGTTAAAATTCATCAAGTGGCTAATGGCTAAGCAGTCCTTACAAACTCTAATTCCACTCGTAAATTAAATGTAAGCCTGTCTTCTCACGCGCCTCTTTTTCGCTTTCGACCAATAATAAATTGTATCAATTACAGATATTGCACAAGGCAGGCTATACGCATTCCCTTTATGCAACGTTCAACAATGGCCTAGCTTATGAATTCATCCAGGGTGATATACTTACGGTTGAGAGTGTACGACGACCGAACGTTTATTGGTTGGTTGCCAAACGTATGGCTCAGATGCACAAGTTAAATCCTGATTTTCCGGACACAGGGAAAGCGCCAATAATTTGGGACATGACTGAAAAATTTATGAGCATCATGCCCAAGGAATTCGACGATCCCGCAAAGCAGCTCAGGTATATCATACTTTGACGTCAATATTCTTCGTTGCGTACGTTGGACACTTCACGCGAACACGTTCTGGCGCCGAGAGAACGTTTGGAACCCGTTTTATTCCTTAATATGTCTGGGACCAAATGATCGGGTGCAAAATGAGCCACGGGGTCTTTTACTCTGAGTTATTGTTTATTCAGTACTTGTAAGCGAATCTCCAAAAATCGGTTGTCTATGCGTAAAATACCTCAGGTTGCAATACAGAACAAAAATTCTTTCACGCACAGGCAACTTTCTGATTAATATTGTTTTGCCTCCAAGATTTGAGAATCTCGTGAGGCCCTACCACGTTTTGGCGGAAGAATACAGGTTTCTAAAAGCTGAGCTTTCGAAACTGGACAATCCCGTTGTATACGCTCACAATGATCTTCTCTTGGGCAACATACTGTACAACGAGCAGGAGGATGCCGTAACGTTCATCGATTTTGAGTACGCGGGATACAACTATCAAGCTTTTGACATAGCCAATCATTTTGCCGAATTCGTCGGTAATATCATGAATTTATCACCGTATGATAAAGAAAAATATATGTTCTTTTCAATATGATGTGGAGTGTACGACCTTAACGCATTGATATTTCCTCTTGTAGGTATAGAAATGCCGGATTACACGTTGTATCCCGATGAAACGTTTCAACGAGCTTGGATAAGATTGTACCTTCAAGCTTACCGAGAAAAGAGCAACGTGTCCGAAGACGACGTGAATGTTTTGTACGAGCATGTCAAAAGATTCACCCTCCTGGCTCACTTTTTCTGGGGCTGTTGGTCTCTCATACAGAGTAAACATTCCTCCATCGACTTTGACTTTTTGCAGTGAGTGGATAATCTTACCTAGAGGTTTCCAAGCGCCGCGGCGCTGTCCGAACGAACGTCAGCGGCGGCCGCGAATCATTCTTCATGTTATAGATTTTTGCATTTGTAGCACCTTTTTTTAGGTCTTTGGCGCTTGGTAGGTTCGCGTCCCCGATGGAGAGGCACCGAAGACTTAAAAAAAGATCAGTGGCTATTGTAGTTGACGATGCTATTTTCGTTTTGGCATATTCCGGTTCGATTTTCTGGTTCCGATTTAGTTCGATTTTTCGACCATTTTCATCCTTTGCGTGACTAGAATGATCTTGTATTGTGGGTCACTGCACTCGTCTCATCGTCAGTAATGATGCCACGAATTAAAAATACATGGTTCGATTGCAAAAACGTGGAGTTGGCCTGGACGTAGCCCTAACGCCTTAAACGAGAAAAAAGTTCGACGGTCCCGTATGACGTCTTCCTTGAACAATACAACTTCCATCTGCAACTTTTTTTTATGTATCACCAATAGTTTGAGTGCTATTGCTCTGTACACTTTAAATGCTCTGCTCAGTGCAATAACAATTAGCGGTTATCAGTCCGTCAAATAGTTGCAGTTTCGACCTACATTTTTCTATTTTACAAAATATCAAAACTTTACTGTTTGTTCACAGATTCGCCTCCGTGAGATTCAACGAATATTTCCAATGGAAAAAGTCACTGAGAGAAAACCTCGCGGGCGTCTGATGCTCGCAGACGATGCAATTCAATGCATGGTGCCGAACGGTCTTTAACAATGGAAATTTCGCGTCAAACGCGCATGCTCGTAAACTCCGCGTAACACGTCGGATTGGCATATATGAAGAATGTTCGAAAAGTGGTCCGAACACGGAACGCAATGGTGACAAGTAACTAGTCGAGTTGGATTCCATTATATTTCTCTGGTGCAAATATCACGACTTTATAGGTAGCAAATACAGAATTATTTAACGACCCATGTACATTTGCAATATATAACAGATGTTTATTATATTGTATTGCGCAATACGTGTTACGCAATAAAAACAATATTCGTTCTTCAAAGTCTCTTGAATTCATTATCCATTTTCTTTCGTATATTTTAAGGGGACCCGGTGGTCTAGAGCACGAAAATTTCACCTATTTTCACGATTTTTTTTGCCATTAAAAATTAAAAAAACGATGTTTCAACTTTTCGGGCTTATTACTACGTTTATTGAGCATACAAAATTTTTTTTTTTTTTTTCATTTTAAAAACAATATTTATTATTATAAAAATGCCGCTGAAGATGACCCTCTCGAAAAATCGGACCCGGACGGCGTAGGTGATTTCGAAACTTCTACTCATCTGAAACACAAAATTCAAGAAGAATCTTAATCAGAAAGAGTGCAGTTATGGTCGGACCTAGAACAAATCGAAAAAATTAAAAATTGACAAAATGGCGCGCTTTTGAAAAAAAAGTTCGTAAAATCGGGTCTTTTTTCACTAGTTTTTAAATGTAAACAATAGGAAATTATTTAAATAAAATTATGATTCTAGTTTCGACGATAGCCATACATGTTGTGAACAACATATCCAAATTTCAAGTGATTCGGTTGAATAGTTTTTTTGTTTTCACCACCGCCGTGCCGAAAAAAGTCGTTTCGAGATAAATGAGTTTAAAGTTTGAGGTACAGATATTTTCAAAAATTGAGCAAATTTTGAATACTTACAGTTAATCCGCGATTCCGGCACCATATAGGGTCCCTTCGGAACGTTCGTATTCCTCGATTTGTTCACTCCTTTCATTTTTTCGAGCTGTACGAGCCTCTTTGGAGTTGTCGGTGCTCCTACGGTTGGCGCTCGATACTCGCCGCCCGTCTCGATCTCGCGCGAGTTGCTCCGCTTGTGGCCCGATTGTGATGTCCATGGTCTCCATTATTTTTAATAACGATGCGAATCCTTCGTTGAATATGCAAGCGGAAATATAGGTGGCAATATCGATGATTTTTTTGCCGGCAAACAGATGTTTCGGCGCAAAGTGCCACACACAAGCGTTGAAACTTTCGTTATTCTTTTGCGTATTACTGCCAATACACCTTTCCAATAAATTCTCTGCTGTCAATTCTTCATAAATAGGTTTCAATATTTCTTGTGCTTCATCGTCCAGAGCAGATGGATGCTCGTAGGTGTCTAAAGTACCTGCAGCCTCACTTTGACGCCACTTGCACCACGATTCGGAACCTGGAGGACAGTACGAGTATTGCGGATTTTCATCTGTTGAAATTTTGTGATAATATGCGGCCCATATTTCACTTCTCATCCCTTCAGTAGAATCTGAATTACGTCTAATTGCTAGACCGTAATAAGTCGACAGCTCTTGCAATAATTTATTCGTCAATTGTTGACGCTTCGGTGTTTTATCTCTCGATTTTTAACTTTCTGCTGTGTCTTTTTTCCCTCTTCTTTTTCTGTCAATTTCTCTGTTGCTTTTTTTATTTGTGCATGTTTTTCTTTCGCATCAAGAGCACGTTTGTACAAACGTTTTTCAACATGCAAAACACATTCTTTTTTGCAAACTACAAAATCATCTCCGTAGGGCTTTGTGTTCAATAAGACTTTGAACGTTTTCGTGTCGCCGTCTCCGATATAGTTCGCGTATTTCACGTTGTATAACTCTTCCGATCTCTCGAACATTTCCACGATGCCGTCTACCTCCATTTTGCCAGCACTTCCGGTATGATTTGCGTCACAGTGATCTTCATGCTCTCGATACCACGCTTCATATTCAATCGTATCCTCTTGGCCTTTCCAATTTGAGCAGCCTTGACATATACTGCATTTGATGACAACGTCTAAAATTTTGTTACTGTATTTCCCTATTAACGAGACAATGCCGAGAAGCGATGAGAATCCACATTTCGCCCACGATCCATCACCAGACACAGAAAGTTCATCCGCGGGACGCCCTGCTTTTACATTCACCTCGACTTCTTCTTTCAATGCTTTTTTGAAAACGATTTTCGCGACGGTTTGAGCTGCAATTTTTATATTGTCCACGATGCTCTAATATGTACTATTACTAATTCCTTGTCCAAGGTCCATGAGACCGCAGAAATTTTTCATGCCTTCAAATCCTACTCCAAGCATTCTCAGGGCGAGAACAAGTCGTCGGTTGATTTCAGACGCCTTATCGATTAACGGCGAAGGCAAAATAAAAGTTTCTTCACACCCACACTTCACACCGAGCTTGAATCCTAGACCACGTTGTCCGTTTTTGCTAAAAGTGACTGCACCGTTACAATCTTTACACTTCAACAACTGCTGCAGCGTTAAAAATATCACGCTGAATTCGATGATGCAATAATTGAAAGTAGGATTAACGTTTACTTCCAATTCCTCATTGTCTTTTAATTTTTTCGCAGACGTGCTCGTAAAATCAGTCGTATTTTCGATAGTGAATCGATTGCCCTTGAAAGATCTTTTACGCCCTATAAAAAATGGTCGTCTAGAAGAGTCGCCGCCTTGCTTTCTATCCATATTTTCCGATATTTTATTTCAAACTGCTCGATGTTGCTTCGTCAAGATCAAACGTTGTACTGATCAAGTCAGGGGAAAGCCAAATGACCGTTACCCTTACTAATGTTCAACAATAGGTATACATATTTCGGGGAGGGGAAAGGTATATATAGGTATAGTATATACTATATAGTATATACAGGTATATAGTATATACAGGTATATATTTTCGGAGAAGGGTCGGGACAACTGCCGCGCTCCGAGCGCTAGACCTATTAGGAGCGCGCGGACCGCTCTCTACCTGGTTAATGGGCTGTAGAAGCTATAATATTGGGAATTTCCGCATGAAAATTTCACAGTATATTCTTAAGATACTATACTTTCGAAATATCGAAAAAAATCGATTTTTTGAAATTTCTAGACCACCGGGTCCCCTTAATATTTACGTTTTGTGGGGAAGAGATCTTCCTTACCGGCAGATACTAGGTGGCACATTTCGTTCGACCCTTCTCAAAAAAAGTTCGATCGCTCCCCGTGCAATGATATACAAACACGACGGTATTCTTGGTAGAATCAACGACAGAAAAGACTTGTGTCAACGACTTTTTCGAAAAATCGTTCACGTATCATTACGAGCGAGAAACGAGGACACTTCCAGTTACGTCGCCGTCGAAACCTTTCGTATTACGAGGTCGGCGTCGTCGAGAGATTCGCCGACGTTGATCAAATTATTTCTTTCGCGTGACAAATTTTCAATCGAATCAACCGACATCACTGCCCTTGCAATATTTTCCGATTCTAACACATTCATGGCAATTGCCAAGTCCCCCACGCTTCCCTGAGTTCGAAGGTGAGAAAAACGTATTTGTTTCATTTCATTCCATCAGTGACTCGCTTGAGTGGCGAGTATGTTTTTGTCTCGGCGAGAATCGCGAAAGCGCTAGGATCGCACACACATATCGACATCCATAAATCAGTGTTTATTTTTAGTACGAGGGAGACACTCGCTGCTCGTGTGCGATACGAGAATTTCGGTGGAACACTTGTAAATACGTACATATATGCCGCATCAATACATATATGTACGCAGTGTTGAATTATAAGTATATACAGTGACATTGGAAGTTTCACGGTTAAAATCGATCGAGGGGAAATAAAGCAAAACAATCTCAAACTTTCGTACAGAATCCGATCGAGATACGCGTGCTTTCGTGCGCCGAAAGCTAACCGAATCAGGAATCGGAGAAAATACAGTGTTTTTTTTGTCCGAATGCCAATAGCGTGTTTTATTTTCACGAAATTAATTTTCACGCGTACGAGTGTACGCCTGAGTGCGCTAGAAATAATTAGATCAATTTCTACATTGTGCATTTTTCGAGAAATCATTCGTTAACGTGTCAGCCGTGCTCTGGAGATAACAAGTGTAAAAAAGAAAAACAAAATATACGGCATCTTGCGTGCTTGTTTCTCCGGAGCCGCAGTGAGCTACCGCACGTACGCGCTCGGTTCTACGCCTCTGTGTTCCCGTTTGTTTTTTCTTTCGCGTGCGCGCTCCGCACTTCGCAATTTTTCGACGCTATTTTCAATGCGAGACTCGCGAGCCCGTCCGTCCCGTGAAATGTCGGAATAAGCACGGCGATCCGGCATCCTTGCGAGTGTTTTTATTTCAGCTGTCGCTAGAAAATAGCGAGCCGTATTTTTTATCATCGGCCGAGAGTGATTTGGCCAAACACCGGATAGTGACAGAAAAAGAGGGCGAGGGAGACAGAGGGATACTTTTCCGTACAACCCGAGACGGCCCGAGTAAACCGACGGCTCGGAAACTCTTCTTTCTTTCCTTTTTTCACTCGACTGTTCGAAAGCAGAAATTGGGGAGATATTCGGTTTCTTTATCGTTCATCACGCTTCGCACATCACGATGTATATTACGTGCAAATGCCTGAACGTCGCGATAAGAACGAGAGGGAGCGAGTTAAAGGACGTTAAGGACAACGACGTCGAGTTACATCCGGCGGAACGTGACGATGGATTTTTCAAAGAGGTATGCGACAAACCGATACATCCTCAAATATATAGAGAAAAAAAAACGCGATACTCGGGCGATCCACGAAAGTAGCTGAGTATCCGTACAGGACACGTCATTATCCTCCACGCATACTCCTGTCAATTTTCCATAAAGAACTCCAATGCTCGACATCGTCAGTCCTCGTCGAGTTTCTAAACGACGTTGGACGCATTGTTTTAGAAATTGGCCACGGTCACTGAACTCGAAGGCATTACAAAGGAACAATCGGGCCTCGTGGAAGTGAAAAACGTGGGATCGTGGATTGTGCATCACTGTTACAATTGTTCGATTTACACCCACGCTGTACACAGGGAACACGGCGCCGCCTTGGTTCTCATTAATACCGATATGATCGTGAGTATTGTCGATATATACGTAACTGCACATTTTTTATCGTGAGCCTCGTGTTCGTACCAAACGTTGGTGCCTTCTATCGCACAAAGATTCCACCTGCTTTGGTGTCCCTTTGAGAAATTGGTTCGAACGCCATAAATTATATTGAAGTTTGTATCGTTGGAACGCAACGAAAGTTCAGAAGTTGCTGTTTTGTTTGCAATTCTAAGTTTGGATAATAAAGAAATAAAATTTAGACTGCATTCCAACTATGCGGACTTCAACATTGTACGCGATGATCCGATGAGAACTTTGGACGAGATTGAAGTCCGCACTGTTGGAATCCAATGAAAATGAATATTTATGAACTACTTTAATTTATCATTTTTTAAGATACTGATCCCGAAATTTACAATATAAATCAGCAAAAAAGATTTTGTATAATTAAGATGAGAAAATGAAAATATTAAATGAAATTTGCACTGCATTTCAACGGTACATACTTCAACACCATAAATGTAGACCCCAGACGTTATGCGAGCAAATTTTCGACTGGCCGTATTCGAGTGATCGGCTGTTAATCCTAAATTATGAAAGTTACCGAAGCTATGCTGTGGAATTGTAACATTACGGGTGAGAGTCATTGCTGGAAGGATAGGAAGAATAATGATATCGAAGCTTCCATCGTTGGAATGCAACGAAAGTTGATTTTTCTTCTACTGTTTACATTTATTATGTCGATTCAGGGCCAGGGAGATTCAGAATCACCCAAACGGTTGTTCTAATCCTCATTGGATTTCCAACATCTTAATCTATAGGAAGAATTGAAAATGAAAGGATGACAAAAAACAAAAGAACTGGTCGTATTCCAAAGATGCAAACTTCAACACCATAAAAATGTGCTTGAGTTTTTTTTGCCTGAAGATCGTTTTTTTTTCACGTTTGGGTTCAATGAGTTTAGAGATCCCGAGATGAAAAATTGCAGCGTTCAAACGTGAGGAAAATAAATTTTTAAGAATTGCCAAACTTCCGCCAGCAGATTATAGCTCCGAAAAGCCCTGAACGGTTTCTACGACGCGGACTTTTAAATTTACATTCTAAATCTGTGAAAAAAAGATTTTTTAACGTAACAAAAATAAGAATAAGATACGGATAAAGTGTCGAAAAAATTATCTTCGCAGCGCTTCAGTGATGAAAAACTCTGCCACAATTATTCGAAGTAGACGCAAAGTTTGCGAAATGTATCTTGCGCATTGACATTAATGCGACATGCTGACAATGTGTTACTTTTCCTTGGGAATGCATGGACAATGAATGCTTATGTCGACGAGAAAGCTGTACGTATGCGAGACTCGGAACGCTCAAGACTGATACTCGATTGTGCTGACTTCTTTTCGGAAGATAAATAATACAATGCGCAAACCTGAAGAGATGTAAGGGTTTCGCATTTCTTTATGGCACTGAAAATAATGATCGTCAATTTTCTTCATTAAAATACAAAGAACTATTTTTTCTCCTAATTCGCAATACAAACACCGAAGAACTTGAAGTCTATAGTACTACTACTCGAAGACTATAGTCTTCCTTTAAGAAGAACTTGAAGGAAGACTAAACGGTCTTCCTTCAAGTTCTTCTATCGCGATTCAATATTTATAAACGCTTATCGTCCCTCGCTATTTATTACTGACGCTAGCGTCACAACAATATTCACTGTTTTATTTTCCAAAAGATAAGAGTTTTGACAGTCTTGAGAGAAACACTCGCCGATGATTATTTACAAGCAACAATGGTCCTTGTCGCCTAATCGTTTACAAAGTTGCGCCTCGAAGTGCTCGAGAGGGCGAATATCGTTGTTTTATTCATGCGACTAGCCGGACTGCCCGGTTCAGATACATAATGCACAATCTGGTATTCGTCGCGAGCTTTCGTCGCGTCAATGATTATCGAAGTAAGCGTTCATTCGATGGACGATCGCGTTATCAAAGGAGGAAAAGAAGAAAAAAATTGAACGAATATCGGGGTGTAATCTCGGGTGTTATCTTGACTTCGGTGACAAAAAAAAATACAAGCGAATAGTGGCGCATTTGTACGTCAATATTTACAGATTCAATGTGCACGCAAGATTTACAAAAGCTTTCACGAAACAGTCGCAATTGAACGATTTTCAATTCTACTCTGTTACCCCCGTTTCCTTCTTTATTTTTATAGATGTCTTCCGACGAGGTAGACAAATTGAGAGCTAGTCCTAACTACAGTCCTGTATTCAGGATAGTCATTGCACGCAATAGTTTGGACGATGGCGATCTCCTTCAACCGCCGACAAAATTCTCCGGTGAGATAGCAATATCCACATTCTTTTTCTAGATTCCCGTTGTTTACGCCCAAAGTTTCGGGAGTGCACTTTATCGCACAGTGCTCCGGCCGCTTGCGGTCGTAGAATTCGTTTCAGGGGGCAGAGGGGAACGCTCATTTCACTTTGTCG
Organism: Ophion costatus; assembly: GCA_951751655.1. NCBI lineage: Eukaryota > Metazoa > Arthropoda > Insecta > Hymenoptera > Ichneumonidae > Ophion > Ophion costatus. The sequence continues at coordinate 16,042,479 of OX632357.1, read as the reverse complement.
TTGCAACAAGTTTTGACATTTACTTCAACGGGTCCGAGGAAGATGAGGTTCGAGTTTTTATCGTTGGAATGCAATGAAAATTAATATTTCTGAATTTCTTTGAGGAATCATCACAGTGTAGCGGGCCGAAAAATAGCTGACTCGCGATTTTTTTCTCGAGGGTTCGAATACGCTAAACAGCCTGATTTTTTCATGCCGAATCAATGTACTCGTGAGAATACATTTTCAACCGTTTGTTTGCATTTTTTTAACATTTTTTTTACGCTTGACTGTACACGGTTGTGGCCGTAAATATTATCTGAAGCAAAATTTGCAAAAAGATTATTAATCAGTATGAAAGCCACTGTTTAGCCTATTTTTTTCGATAGTTCTTCGTTAAAAGGAATATCGAAAAGAATTTTAAAAAGTTGAAAAGAACAAAAAACACGCCGAATTTAGCCTATTTTTTCGATAGTTTTTCGTTAAAAAGTACATTGAAAAGAATAAAAAAGTTGAAGCGAACAAAAAAGCTTTCATAGCAAGATAAAGAATGGCGTGGAGAATGTTGTATTAACATTTTAGACGGATAGCTTAAATCTCTTCTTACGAGAGTGTACACCGTTTTGAAAAACATTGCGAGAAAAACGCGTTTAACGTTTCGAGTGCGGAATTTTTATATAGTCTACTCACGATCAATCGGCAATGCCAGGTCGATGTTTAAAACCGTCTATACTATCGGATAATGTGCAAAAAAATCGACTTACTGCAAATTTTACACTGTGATGATCCCTTAATTCCATGATCCAATTTGGCATATTTCGCCCACAAAAATCACAGAATCTTTTTCCAAGATACCCATTCAGCGATCTACTATACAAATATACGGAAACAAGATCTCGTATAATAAGAAAAACGAGAAAATGAAAATGTAGAAAAGAACTTTTGTTGCGTTTCAAGGATGCAAACTTTAACATCTAGAGAATCTATGAAAATTGCAATGTATAAATAAACTATGGAATTCAAGAAGGAAAATATTACAACATTTACTAGCGCTTTTTTATTTGTGACCCTAAGCGTTGGAAAATATTCGATAAACAAAATATACCGTGTGATTCGTGTGTTTACAACGGATGCTTGGCACTCGGCCCGGAAAACTACCAACGCTTTCGCGCTTATTTGTCTCTTCGACTACGATCTGAATATACATTTGATGCGCTTGGTCTTTCCGACAATTGATTATTCCAGTCCCGAGTTCCGACATCTCGGATGAATCTGTTATCTTGTTGCCAAGCGTCAAGGTAGTTCGTAAATACCATCGGTTCAATTCTGCTTGTTGTGAAAGGCTCGAATAAGCGTGGAATCGACGACAATGCGCCAGGTGAAATTTCACATAATCGGTTACGTCGATTGAAAATAAAGATGTCGACACGCTAAAGCGAAATAAAAGTAAAACAAAAGATCATTGTAGAAACGTCACGAAAGGAAAATGTATCAATTTTGTTTCATGTGCCCCAGTGTCTCAGTTGTCGAGGCCACTGCAAATGGCACTGGCGAGTCTTCAGCAACAACTCGAGGAAGCCGTGCAGAGACAATCGGCCGCGATCGAGGCAAAAATTCGCGCATTCACCGCCGAACAGTATCAACTTTTGGAACAATTTCGCGAAAACGCCCACGCCGAACATACCATATTGACCAGGTAACGTAAAAATAAAGAGCGAAAACGACACTTTGGTTTTTTTTTGCGTGTTTGCGCACCAAATCGAGGAAAATTACGAGAAAACGGAACGTGATTTTTCTTTTCACCTCAGGTTGATCTGCAGCAGTGAAGAGACGGGAAAGACTACGAGCAACGTTGACGACAGGTCAGCCGCGTCACCCGACATAGTTCAAGTTAATTCAACTACCTCAATAGCACACTCGATCAATTCAAAGTCACCGACCGTTACCCCTGGTGTAATTACCGGTGCGAGTATCAGGCACCAGGCGGCAACAAAACATCCGGCTCATTTACAAATGGTGAGCATGACGCGCATGAATTTCAAGACTTTTCCATCGGAGCGACGTGACAGTTTGCTAGAAAATTGCCGATTTTTTCGCAGGTTTTTCGCGATTCTTACCCCGGACTAGCTTTTTCGCTAGCGTAAACTTGTGTTGAACGTCCTTTCAGAAATGTGCTCCTGAATTTTTTTTTAACTTCCATACAACCATTGCCACCCCTTTTCTCCCCTTGGGGCTCGAATTGCGAAAAATCCCAGAAATGGTGCTTAGGTAATAACATCAACATTCTGCTCACGTATCCAACTAAACCCGTTGGAAAACTGAAATTCGATAGATTAGATATAATAGAATTGCAAAAAATAAGACAATTAATCTTCACCGTGTAGTTAAAGCACTACTTTACAAGAAAGTTTCAATTTCCGGTTGAAAATGGTCAGAACGACGAAGTAGCAGCCACAGACTTAGCAACGTCGCGAGTGACAGCTGATGCGTTTGGCGAACATAGCTCAGCTTTGTTCTGAAATTAATTTGAATAGAAGCCGCCACAAAATATGCAAACAACAATTTATGGAGTTTTATCATTTGTCACGTATCAATAATATGCATAATTGTATTCTGCCTATCGTATTAATTCTGCTGAGGTTATTAAAGCCTACTTCAATAGGCTTTAATTTTATTACGTTAATATTATTACGAAGATTACTACCGATAATCTAATTTTTCAGTTTTTATTTGTTCACGTGCAATAAATTCATCATTTACCACAACATTTGGCACACTATAATCGATAATACGAGTAATCGAAATAAGTGAACATCAATTAGAGCAGCTGTGGGTAAAATAAATTTAGACTCTTTTTTGCCACGTGGAAGTGATCGTACCTTCTTAAAAATGCGTATATGTATAAAAACGTGAACTTCCAAAGTCATTATAAAAAAACCTAAGACCTATTTTGAACTAAGCTTTGTTTTAAAAAGTTCTCTAGTTTATACCCTTTCCAACGGTATGCTACATGTCCTAGAAATTATTCACTATGTGGTAAAAATAAAGAGAATAAGTTTGTTCTCAATGAATTTAGATGTAGAAATTTTACATATATTGTCACTTTCTTAAGACTGGGAGCTTAAGAGTCATTTTCTTGAAACCAATTGTATCAAATAATGATTTGTTTATAATGAACATACATCGTAAATTGCACAAAATTATTTCGTGCTATTACAATCACAAACAAAAAGTTATGACGAAATTTCGGGAAATTTCGGGTAATTAAAAAAAAGACGAGAAATTCGTATCAAACTTTTCGCCGGTGGTGTATTTGTTTACGTTTAAAAAGTCAACGCGTCCCTGTAAAGTGATAAAATGGCACTCTTGATAGCGCACTACGGTTAGGAAGAAAATGAAGAAAGTATCGTGCGTACGGTTTTGGACAATGTCGTTTTCGAACGCGGAATACGCGTCCAGAGTTTTCGAAATATCCGTGTGCTATCGACCCAAAATATCCGAGGTAACGACTTTAAACTTGCTCATTCTCGAGATATAGAATGACAGTAATGAAAAAAAGATCCCTTTCCTTAAAACATTTTGATGGAGGACGCTTGCAGGGGTTTGGGTTCTCGATAACCAAGAAACACTACACTTGGCAAAAGATCAGACGGTACCATCGCGAGGGGAAGCAGCGCCGGGCTTACTTCAGAACTCCTCGGGCTATAGTGCCCTCGAGACGTCGCGACGTTTCATCGCAATGGATATGAGACGATTGGATCACAGAGAATATTTGTTGCAGAACGGCGGTAACAAGAAGACGGACAGATTACAAGTATTTTGCCAAGAGGCGAGTAGTTACGACGCGGAGGCGATGTTCTCCATCGAAGGCATGGACGACGCGTTTGCGCCGGACCAGCTGCAACCGTCCGAGGATGAATCCGAAACGGACGGTAAGAGGGAATACAAAAATGCCGGATATTGGCAAATATTCGCCAATCGGTGGTAGGCGTGTATGAAAGTATTCCTTTCCCGAACTCTAATGTTTGGTAATTCATTGATTTTCGTGTCTAATCGAGTAAAAATACATCTCCGTATATTGGTAAGATGTTGAAGCCAAGTTGCCGAATTTTGAAGCCAAGTTGCCGAACTCATGTAATAATTTATACATTAAATAACTTCAGATGCCTGAAACAAACTGCTTACGCGTGTGAAAAAATCTAGAACTTCCACAACGACAATGAAAACAGGTCACCGCATGTTTAACGAAAATATTAATGACAAAAAATGTGTCTAATAAAAGAATTTTCGTAGCCACGACTTTGAGAGAAAATGTATACTTAAATCTACTAAATTAGCGCGAAATTTTTTATCCCAGTTTATGGACATAATAATTGACGGTGACTAATTTTTCGTTAAGCGCCACCGTAATTTACCGATGATTAGGCGGGGCCCTGCCTATGCCCCCATTAAATATGACCCTCCGCGAAAGGAATATCTTAAGGGGCTAGGCTACTGCGTCGATCCGAAAATCAGGGTTATTGAAAAAAGTTAATTTTGAAGGAATAAGATGATCGTGAATCGTGATTTGTGAAAAGATTATTAATCAGTATGAACGCCGCTACCTTCTTATGGAGGTTTTTCAAAATCAAAATAGACAAAATGACGGTGGTGTGAAAAAAAATGTATCGAGTTTAGCCTATTTTTTCGATAATTTTTCATTTAAAAGATATGAAGATTAAAGAAAAGCTTTCATATCGAGATAAAGGATGACGTGACGAATGTTGTGTCAAAATTTGAGATCGATAGCTTGAAAACTCTTTCATTGAGAGGCTACACCGTTTTGAAAAACATTTCGAGGAAACCGCGTTTAAAGTTTCAAGTGCGGAATTTTCATACAGTCTACTCACGATCAATCGGCAATGCCAGATCCATGTTCAAAACCGTCCATACTGTCGCATAATGCAAAAAAATTCGATTTTTTGAAAATTTTACACGCGTACGATCCCTTAATTAAATAAGTTATAAACAATCTCGTGAAGAACCTTTGAAAATGAGGGGCTCAACGATGTATTTGATTTTGGCTAACCGGTTTTTTCTTAAAATGGATAATATTGGCTGAGACTTATCAAAGTTTTTTGTGTTATCGTGTTTCGATCGTAAAAAAAAAATGGTGAATTTTTTTCTTCGATTTTTCATGGACACGACATTATCGTTGTTAGTAACTAATAAAAAAATGTTAAGAAGAAAAACGTAGGTTAGGACAAAACTAATATTACACTGAATAAGTGTATCGGAGTTCAATTCCGTCCGTTTATTACATGTCAAGAAATCGTGGGCACTGTTTTACAAAAATATAGTTTCGAGAAGAACGCGTTTACATTAGAGGCATTACACTAGAGGCGCGAAAAAATGGCCAAATTTAGTTTTTTTTTCTTCTGGAAAACGATTGATGAAAAAGGAACGCATTTTTTTAGACACAAAGGTACATGTATTGAGAGCCTTTAAAAAAATCACCAAAAAATACAGAAAAACAGCACAAACATGGCCGCGAGCAGAGGATAACATTTTTTTCGCCCCGTTTGTTTTTTTTTTTAACAGAGTGGCGATGATTTGTAACCCGAGCATATAAAACTTGGTGGTCTTTTTAACGTAATAATTGCAAAATGAATATCGATTTAAAACAAGTGAGATCTTCAACGACCTTTAAATGTTTCTCATCGTATCTCCTGTAAATTTGGAAACAATCCATCGATCGGTTTCGAGATATAATGTCCACCAACTTTGAAAACGGTGTTTCGAGAAAAACGCGATTAAAGCTTGAAGTATGATGCCGTTAAATAATGCTGGGCCGACTGTTGCACGCTGATTCAATTTTAGAAATAATCCAATTAAATTTTCAAGGAATATAGCTGAAAAATGATTCAATCGGTTAAAAATATATTTGGGCAATGCCATTTTTTGACCCACCCAGATAGATGTAGCGCCTTAAAGTTTTACTAGCAGTAATCACAGCATAGTAGTAATCACAAGTTTACTTTAAACCTGCGAGTCCTGCACAGTAGCCTAACCCCTTAAACTCTGCCTTCGTGTTCTTTGCAGTTCACGACGAAGGTATGCACATACCGAGAGGCCAGCGAGGGGGTCATCCGACATTGGCAAAATCACTGCCCGTTAGCGTGCCCGCCTTCCCATCGTTCGTAAGGAGGACCATTCAGGACGAGGATGACGATCAGGTAAACAATTGTCGTTGATAATCGATCGAGCATCGCCCGACACGTATCTTTACGCAATTTCGGATCAGAGATATCCGTATTTTTACTTCGCAGCTATCCAGAGATCCGCTCGATCCTCACAACATTCGAGCCTCGATCAAGGCTCTGGCGAAGAGCGTACACGGTGACACGGTCTTTGGAGATTTGCCGCGTCCACGTTTCTCAACGCAGATCTGACTTCGCGGCGAAAGTCGTGGATTGGCTCGTCGGAGCATTCATACATCCCGTTATTCGATATCCGGACGATCGAGCTGGATACCAGAAGAGCGAAGCGCGCCACGGTCGGCCGTTCGTCGCCGCCCCCGAGGGAACGACCACAAAAGTTCGATGCACGTTATTACGAGACGCGACCAAGGGACCGGCCGATTGTGTCAAGGAGGGCCATATTCGTTCGTCACGAACGATCGCGAGAAATATCTCAATCTTTGCGTATCTCGTAGAAACCATTCGAGCGATTATTAATGCCTTAATCGAAAAAAAAACAAACAAAACCAATACTTCGGATCGTATAATAATCATAGTTTTTTGGGTAGCTTTACGAAGAAGCTTTAATACAAATGAAATGAACCCTCGTATATCCAGCTTTTAACTGGCAAGAACTGAGGCTATGTTTTTTAGATAACGTCGAAAAGACATAAATATTGCAGGAGAGACAAACGATAAATGACAGGCAAAACAAGACCGACGTACGCGTCGATGCGTACGGTTACATGAAAGTGTTTGCGACAAAATGTACTGACGATTCATATTCGTTTCAACGTGATTTCTCCTGTACCCCTGAGAACGGGCTCGAGTTACGCTGTCAAAACTAAACGTCCGTCGATTGCGCGCTCTCAATATCATTTTCAAACGGCTTCAAACTCTTTTCATCCATCTCGTCCAGAGTTCTTTCAACGAAATGGTCGAACGAAAGTTAACGAAGAAAAACAAAGAGACAACAGCTAGAAAGATATACGGCTTGGCACGTCGCGACAAAGTCTGAGTCTTTTCACCTGCAACATTTTTTTCTCTCGAAGAGCATTGATCCTCGAATGCCTAATGAATCGTCTTGTTTTTCTTTTTTAGGTTTTCTACCTGCGTAGTTTTTGTAATATACCTTCTTTCGGGAAAACGTACTTCTGCTTTTCTTATCCTCGTAGTATCGTAGTTGCTGTGCGATGCTGAGAAAAGTATCGGAGGATCAAAGAAAATAACGAGCTTTACATGTAATCCAAACACCCGAGTGCGTTAAATGTTCGTTGGATGATTTTTATCGTATTATTAATTGGCCTGTATTGCAACGGAAGATTCTTTGCGTTGGTACGTTGTATTGAATGATTAGTTGAAATGTGCTTTGGAGAAATACGAGATCGACGTTTTGGATATTCACAATGTAATGTTGAAGCGTGTTTGAAATGTAGTTTCGCGTGTCTACACGATGGTAGTTTCGGTAACTAGGAACTCCACATCATCAGATATATATATACACACATATATATATATATAATTATTGAATTACCGTACCCTTGGACCATGTGTACGGCAGATCATATGAAATCATGAAAGATGCCATTTACGTATACCGTATGAAAGTAATCGACAATTCGGCGAGTATTCGATTAATATTTTTGTATGTATGTATTTTTTGCTTCCGTTTTTACGTAAGAATCGTGTCTTGGTTCGTGAGCAGACCGCGCAGATCGCAAACGTGTAATTTTTTTTCTGACAACAGCTAAAAATTTAGCCGCACGATTTGTGTTTGCCTGGAAATTGATGACGATATGAAACGAAAATTGATTTTGGTGAATGTTAAGATTTTTTTCTTCGCGTGGCACACGCGCATTTTTGTTCTTGCTGCAGCAGCACCGTTGCGCGAGGCATTCGAAATCAGATTGAATTTGCGATTGAAATAATATGTAGGTGATAGTTTTGGCAATGAATGTTGGCGAAATCGAAGTTTTAGACGCCATTCGGTGAGGTCGAAACGGTGGACATTCGCTATGAAGAAGAAACATTCATATTGGCGTTATATGATTGGAAATTGTAATATTTTGCAAATATCGTTTAATTAGAGATTTGATTTATTTTTTTACCCATGTAAAAATTGAAGAAGGAAAAGCAAACAAAACGTATGTCAAAAATGACTTGAGCCCAATGGCTGCTATAGTTTATACCCCCTTGTAGCATGGATGATACATTACGTTGTAGCGTTCGTCGCGATTTGTTTTTCTTTTTTTTTCATCGCTCTCGAGGGAGAACCACCGAAAGGTTGCGGCTGAATTTAATCGCGCCTGTTATAGTTCATTATCGTACTGATATAATTGATAATGATGTTCGAATCCAGTTGTTGATGTAACATTCAACCTATCGTTACTACCGATAGTTCAATCGTAGAATAGATTTTTTTACTCAATGTTATACACGATTGATACTCAATTTTCATAAATCATTCTCGCAACGAGGACTCATTTCTTTTGTGCTTTTTTTTTATCGTACCATAATCACGAGGCAAATATGACTAGCAATGACGGGTCGATTTTTTTTCTCCTAAAACCGATACCGCTCGGTGTTCAGGTGCTTCGCATATCCATTTGCATCGTGCTCTTGCATTCATTTTAAACGTCGGTAACGCTCATATTTTCTTTTCGTCATTCGGTAATCGCATCACGGAGCGAAGTGGCTCGAATGCTTGTGCAATGTCACGAAGTACGTGAATCTCACGTTATCACGGTGAAAATCGTGTTAGAAATTTGGAAAGCCGTTCGCGCTGGAACATATCTTGAGAAGCATTTAGAAGGCTTGAAGTGAACGAAACGACCAATTTTTCCGTCGTTGCGCTTTTTTCTGTTTCGTTTCATCATATTAGTCATCCACAGCTTTCTTCTTTTAGACCTGAAACGTCATTGTGAGTTATCAGCGTTACGTTACGGATTCCACGAATCGTTAGAGGGAGAGAGATGTGCTTTTTTTTATCATTGTGAAACATATACGTATTGTGAACCTCTTCTTTTTCTTATTGCTTTTTTTTCAAATACGAAACGCGTTCCGATGGGCCAGGAAGTTGTTCACATCACAAATACGGGACGGCTAAATGATTGTACAATGAAGATAACAAAAAGCTCTTATATCATGTATCATAAGAAGGATCTATCGAAATAAAGAGAATATACTCATTATACTGAAACAAGATGGGTTTTCTTAATTCGTTTCTTGATAATTTCTTCCCGCAGAGTAGAGCGCATGTTACAATGTAGAAAATACGATTTCCATCCGAATGCCTCGAACTCGCTCGAGAAAATCATGGATGTCCGATGTATAGGGGTTTCGAGGCTTTTGCGACACTTTGCTTTTCAATGAATTACTTTACTTCGTTTTCTCCCTCGATTCGTCGCTTTACGAGGGTAATTTTACATCGGAAAATATTTTTTAAAGTGTGGCGTCGAATGGCGATGAAGATGCGATGTCAACCCAGCAATTTCACATGTTTTCCGGTATCTTCGTACGTTCGATTTGTAGTTTCGTTTTTTTGTGTGTTAATTTATCTCTTTTTTGTCACAACGATCGCTCGAAGGTTTTTTCTTTCACGTTAAGCGGAGATTATTTGGACCGGGATCAATGTGCCAGCGGGGTTTTGGCCTTCGTGGCAAGATCCATTTGCGCGGCAGCTACCGTTTTCATGCTGTCCTGAACCGCCGAGAGGTTCGTTTTCCATGCGGCGAGAAGATCACGCAATTGGAGCCACTGTGGTCGTCCGAAAGTTCGATGCATCGTACTCGAAATCAAAACCTTTCGGCCTGCCTGATCCATGCGGGCCCGAACGAGCTTCGTCTTCAGAACTGAAGGAAATCGAATTTTTGGGATTTACGAGTCGTCGAGAACATTATTCAGTTATGCGAGATTTCTTTTTTTGCCGTAACTTGGCGAGTTGCGAATTGCACGAAAAATAAAAATAAACGGCTGAGTATTGGCGACCGGAATCGTGTCGAATACTACGATAACTCGGCAATCGCGACGAACCATCGAGCCAGTACTGATTCTTTCAATATACCCTGTGTACAAATGTTCTCGAATTGAAGGAAACGATTCGAGATGTTTTTGCACAGGGCACACCCGGAGGTGTTGCCATTGAGCTCACCATCGATTATGAAGCTTTCCACGTCGGTTTCTTCGATTTGGAGCTCCGACTGTATCACGTCGAAGGACATTTCCGGGTTGGTCTCGGCCAGTTGCATGAACGTGAGCAGACGCATTTTCTTCATGTTTTGCTCGTGATTGAGACCTGCAAAGAGAAGAACAATTTACAAGAACAAGAAATTCGATATTTTTCGATAATTCGAAGCATTTTTATGGTATGGTTATGATAATCGAACGGAAAATTGGGAAAATTCACTCACCGAGCGTGTGTTCGACGAATTCTTTGTGATTTTTGTAGAACGTCAAGTAAGCCGGCAACTTTTCTTGCACGAATATCAGCAGAAGATCGTGAATGAGTTCCCCCTCCAAGAATCTAACGGGCTTGAGGGCGAGCAACGGATCGAGCAGAAAGGTGTTCGGATCGGCGAGAGCCGCGAGGATACAGTGCTGAGCATCTTCCCTCGCTGCTGACGCGTTTTCCGCCGTATACGTACCCAACAACTCGACCATCACGGCTGCAGCTTGATCACTGGATCACGAAAAGTCCTTGTAAATTGTTTTTTTTCTTCACACGAGTGTACGAATGTTCCCGGAACACTCTTACCCTTGTTTGCAGCTTAGAAGAACTTCGTGCAGGAGGCGCAAAAGTTTTTGCATCTGCTCGTTCGTCGGCGGAAAAGCCTTGAATTGATCCTTGAATTGCTCGACTCCGTTGTAAACCGCCTTCACTTGGTCGACGTTCCTGGCTACTTGGACCAAGTGATAGTAAACGTGGTATCTCATTGGCGACTTCTCCTCCAGCGATTGGAAGAGCAACCACAGTCTGTAGAAACGTAACCATGGTGCGGTTAATTCCATTAATGTTCGTCATTGCTCCGTATTCCACTTCAGAGGCGAACGCAGAAACTTCGCTCACTGCTAAGGACGAACGACAGAACGGCGGGGCACTTACGCTTTGAGGCAGACCAGTCCCAGCTTCTGGCCGGGAGCTTTCTTCAACTTTTCGCAGAAAGCCAGGATCAAATTTTCCGCTCGCTCCACTGGAATCTATTTTATCGAAGAAAAACACAATCTGATTCTCTTGTCGTCGGTCGGACAAATTCGACCAGTGGCGCACTCTGATACAGTTGCTACAGGCGATATTTGAAATGTTCCAATTTTACATGGGGAGGTCGGCTACTTTTTTTTTTCTTCAGCTTCTTTCCAATGTTTACGTTACTAGGGTTGTTGCGCATTATTCACTCGAATATTTCCTGACTTTTCCAGGTTTTCCATACAGGTTTTGCAAAAATTCGAGGTTCTGCAAATTACCCTGATTAGGGTCAAATAAAAAACACTTTGTTTTCATCTTCATATCAAAGGTTCAAATAAAAAACACTTTGTTTTCATATTCATATATATATATATATATAAGTTAAAGACCGCAAGTTAAGTCGCGTTTTGACCATACTGGTATTTGTAAACGTTACAAACGCTACGAGAGAAATAGCAATGAATCATTTTTGCGAAAAAAAGCATACCATTTTTAATCGACTTGAAAAAACAAAGGAAATTCTCAATTCGATCATTCCATTGACAAAATTATGTTGAACTGGATCAAATAGTTTCTTTTAAGACAGAGTATATGGAAATGTTAAAAATTGAAATAAAATGGACGTCGAAAAATAATTGAGACATTGTAAAGTAAAAAAAAAATACATTAAAATCAAATACAGAACCTGTTCTTTACTACAGACAGAATTTTTTTTTGCCAGTGACAATAAATAAAAAATAGATATAAATACTTATCTATAATAATAATGATGTAGTTGTGAATCGACAGATCGAATGCAATTGTCTAAAGCTTTACAGTAAATTAGTTTTCAGTTTTTAATGTTTTCATGTTTGGCACTGACAATTTTTTTGTATGTGATGAAGAATCATATAAATATTAAAGATAGACGAACATATTTATTTTTATACTGTTCAGTTTTTTCAATTAAGTCAGTTAGGTTTTTCGTAATTCTTGAAAATAGTAAATTCTGACAAAATTGCAAAGAATTTGCAAAATTCCCCGAGTTTTTCCGGTTTTCCCTGCTTTCCATATGGATAACAAACCTGTATGATACTTACGCCACTAATGAACCGAAGTAATGCATAATGTATTGTGTTCATTTATATTTTAACAAAGGCACAGAGGATCATTATTTTAACAGGCGTAAATCTCGTAAACTTACAACAACCTTGTAAATTTTTGTTAAACTGATGTGATGTAGCCCTATGTGCAGGAGAACAAATTTCTTCTGTTAATTGACTCGTGGGGAGGACAAAAAATCCACAATTTTACAGTAGGTTTTCCAAGATGAAGGATTGCCAACCTGCAGTATCAAAGTGATTCTCCCCAAATGTATTCCGCTAGTGCAACCCAGCGATGTGTTTTATCATTGGCAGGTAAAGAACTTGATCAGAACGATTCGAAACTGCTCTTATCTCATTGAGAGAAAAAGAAATCACACACCAAGAAGTCTGTAAAAAAATACACTCCATTGTAAACCACCAGCGATCCTTGTCAATATTCTACAACATAATGCGTCGCGCATGGTTCGCTGCCAAAGTGTGCGACGAGAGAAAATGTTTTATGAATGTAAAGCAGATTTGTTTATCTATGGATAGTTCAAAACAACCATGTAACTGAATAAACACAAATATAATTACTGCTTTCCCGACTTTTACTACGAATATCACCCCAGCACGTGCCATTCATCAAGTGTATAATAATAAAAGTAGCTAATTTCCTATAAGCCTTCACATAAGCTTCAAATACAATTCCTTCGTGGGAAGTTATTTGCAATTCCAAATTTTCCACGATTACGCTTCTGTTAAAATAATGGTGCCCCATGCTTTTTGTGAAAATGCAAATAAATACAAAACATTATGCATTATTTCGATGCATTTGTGGTGCAAGTATCGTAAAAATTGAAAAGGAGCCGAAGAAAATCAAAGTTTCCGCACTGGAACACGCAACTCTCACATGACGAATCCAAACTCTTGCCACTGCGCCAACCACCGCTTGGAAAATTACACTGACATAAAATACTTATGGGTAAATATTCGGAAGTGGGGCTCCTGTTAGAATCTGGCTAATTTATGTTTGGGTTTGTTTGAACCCTTGAAGAATATTAGCCTGATTCTAGCAGGAGCCCCACTCATCCTAAACGCTCGGCTGTCTGGAGCTCCCACATACGTCACTTTCATTTCTAGTCAAGCGCTACGTATACTGTGAATCGGGATGAAACCAGCAATGATGAGTAGCCGACCTCCCCTCGTTAGTATAAAGTGTTGTAAAATGGGAATGATAGGGCTCCTTGAAACTTGAGAAATAAGTGCCGTTACGGTTCTCCCCGTTTACCGTACATATTAATAAACTCTGAGGAAAAAGACGTTTGTCCAGGTATTGCCGCGAATGACCATAAAAAAAATATTTTTAGTAGATGTACCTATAGGAATAGCAAAGTTAGAAATGCTCACGTGAATCATGATGGACACGATGTCATTGAGTATCGTTTCGATTTCCGTTTCGTTGCCCTCCTTGAAACAGGCGTCGCAAACACCAATGATTTTGTGAAGATCATCCTCGATACCCCTCGGCGATTTTTCGTCGCTGATCTCGGCGCCGAGACTTTTGAAGTATATCCTCAGCTCCTGCGCCTGAAATTTTGGCGTTTGTACGTATTAGAAATGTGTTCTCGATGGAGATGTGATAGCTCAGGGAAACATAACCTATACGCTCGTGAACGATTGTTCCATTTGTCACACCGGCGCGATAAAAAACAGAGATACGGGGATTTTGAGTTTTGCAAATTTGAGGTTTTTTGGGAAATATCGTTCACTCACCTGATCCTCCGGAGGTAAATCCATAAAAACTGCTGGTACTTGCATCATGATGGATATTCTTCCACGTTTCGACGCAGTGAAATCCGGCAAGCATAGGGGATCGGCATCGGCTTTCTTGCTCCGACGACCTGAAATTAGTTCCAACTCTTGCCGTAATTCACGCGCGCCCTTGCACTTTGCGTACAGTGAAGCGTGAAGTTGGTAGCAGAAATTTCGAAAACATGCCGAGTCCCATCTTTGTGGCGATTTTTCGTTTCTTCTTGAGAATAAAGGGCATTTTTACGACGTGTACTGTCTAGATATACTGGTTTAGAATGATTTGGAAAATAGGTTACCGTTATTTAGCTGCTCGAATTAAATACCCGGTAATGTTCTCCTATGATAAATGTCCGATGGAAAGTTTTCCGTCGATATTTTAGAACCAGCGCCAATTATTCTGCCCCGTCAAGCGCCTTTGATTTATTAAGGGAGGGGGGGGGATACCTTTAGGACAGGAAAAAGTTTGCCGTTTTTCATGATTCTTTTTTAGAAGGGAAGATTTCTTGACCATTTTTGAAACTTGGGGTACGTTTTATTACTACTTTTGGCTGTTACATGGTATTTTTTGATGAATCTTTAAAAATTTCGGAAGTATGGCACGCTTTTTAAAATACATTTTCAAAAGTGACGTGTCGTATAGCCAAAAAACCAATCGACCGAATCTGATGAAATTTGGCATACATATTTCTTTCTTATTGTCTAAAACATGACCATAAATCTTCCTGAAAAAAAGCATTTTTGTAATGCAAAATGTACCCATTTTTTCGGAAAATTCAATCTTTTTGTTTCAAAGCGTACCATTTCATCTATTTTCAACATTTCTCACTTTTTCTTGGTTCATATTCTGCGTATGAGTGTTAACGAGAGAAAAATCTTCGTTGATTTTTTTTCCCGACCAATCTCGCCGCCGCTACGTGTCACGCCGTCTGACAACATTCGCCGCAACCCGTTTAAAAGACCGTGCCATACCTCCATCATTTTCAGAGATTCATAAAAAAAATATCATTTAACAGCGAGAAGTAGTAATAAAACATACGCTGAGCCTAAAAAATGGTGAAGAAATCTTTCCATTTAGAAAAAATCACGAAAATCAGCCATTTGTTTTCAATTTATCCTTAACGTCAAGGACGTGGCTGACACGTCCTCAACGCTGTCAGCCTTCACCAGCTATGTCTCTCGCATTCAGGGCCGCTCGGTCGATATGACACATGACCTTAAGGGCGTGTACAAGGTCATAACCTCACTAATTTTTCAACCCAGTTTTCTCATACGAAGTTAAGTTTTTGAGGAAAAACAAAGCATCAGACTGTCATTTGTAATCTTATATCAAACCTTGATGGTTCAATGCTGAATATATATGGTTTACGATTGGCGAGGTGATTTTTTTTCTTATAGTTGTTTAGTTTGCTTTAATCCGTTGTTAGAAATGGTTCGTGCTAAATAGCCAATAAAATTGCATCACCCGTAGCACGAACGTCTTGCCGGTATTGCCCATCTAGCCGCACGTAACATTACATGCGTTGAATTATTTTTCTATCTCTGGTGTTTTGTGGTAAAAAGATTTTTGAAAAATCATAAATAACGCATAGCCTAGACAATAACATATATATATATTTTCGAATCTTGGATTGCACCTGACGCTCTAACCTCCTTAAAACAATAATGTGCTGACAAATATTTCTGGATCGTGGTGATCGTGCTTTATACGGAAAACGCGTCGCGATCACTTCACGATCGAAATTCGCTTGCGACTATCTTCAATTCGGTCGATTTTTAGACCAAAAGCGCATACGGCGTGCGCAACGCTGGTAAAACCCGAAAGTAGTCCGGAGTAACGTCACTTTAAGTGGCGACGACGCGACCAGTACCTGTATCGAGGTCTGCGGAATTCGAGAATTGCGAAGCGTGTATGCCGTATGTCTCACCGAAATACGTCAATTTTTTGTATCTTCATACACCACGATAAGCAAAATCGAGCTACATTATTCGTACATTCTTATATTCATCCCTGTGAAAGCGACACCGCGCAACTTATTTTTTCTTCGTCTTTTGCAATCCAGCCGACAATTTTGTATATAACAGCACGTGTGACACCTACTTCCTCTTATCAATAATGCACGAAGAACAAAGATTTCGGCTGTTCGAACGAACACCCGATCGAGGAAACAAAATTCACGCGTTCGTACTGGAAAATGACTTTTTCGTGAAAACGTTTTCATTTTTCGTATCGCGTTTTTCGAGAATAATTTAATGTCCGAGGATCGAAATATCGAGGAATGATTTTTTCTTTGTATATAAGGTATGTTTCTTGTTATTGAGGAACGATTGATGAATTCGTACTCATTGCGCAGTTGAACAGTATGTCGAAGAGAGCACAGCCCGCGTGGAGCCCTCCGTTGCGAGATGGCCATGCGGTATTGAAGCTCCAGAACAGTTTGACTCGACAGAAGGAAGAATTTGTGCCTCAGTATGGAAACAGAGTGCTTTGGTACAGTTGCGGCCCGACCGTTTACGACGCTTCTCACATGGGTCATGCTAGGTGATTATTTTTTATATTCAACATTGCTCCTGTAGCACAAAAGTATGAAAAAAATGTCTACCGACACACGGCAAATTACAGAGATGTGAGAGCATGGTCTTCTTACGGAGTCTATACTCGATTCACTGCTATGCATGTAAGAATTATCAATGCCGATTGTATGCTGCAAAGTATTCGCCTGAGTGACCAAAAAAATTTGCACGTCTGGTCTTGGTTTAAAATCCTACTCCAGTATTTTTTTATGAAAATATAAGTCTGGTATTACTTTATAATGATATATTAATATGTTTTCTTGTAATATATTAAAAGACTTCACAAATGCCAGAATTTGATACCGTTGCTGAATGCAATACGTGCATAGTTGTCAGCTTTGATATGACATATCTCATGTTAGAATGCCGTTTTTGCCTCCTACTATAAATTTCAATAAAGTCTGTTCACCAGGGCATTTGTACGTAAAATACCTTGAGGGGTTAGGCTACTGTGAAGAGCTAAAAGTCAGGGTTATTTGAGAAAATTGATTTAGAAGGAACAAGTACAGTGATTGAAAAATCATTTAGACATTTATTGGTATGTACATTAACAAAGTTTTGTAAGAAATTTCATTTTGAAATATTAGGTGTAGTAAAAAGAAATCCATTATTTTTGCATGAAATTGAAGGCAACAATAATGGATTTCTTTTTGGTATACCGAATATTAATAATTAAAGAATACCAGTGTGCTGGTATAGTGGTTAGCGTGCTGCCTCTGAACGAGTATATCGGTAGATCGTGGTTTCGATTGCAGCGTTGTAGTCGCGGGTTTCTCTATACCCATGGCAGAAATGTCATGGTGAGTGCGATACAACGGGGGACGTCAGCTGCAGGGGCATGGAAGGGATGTGAAGTGGAATATGGTGGAGAATGTAATAAGGGGAAGGACCCTGTACAGATGAAAGCTCACAATAAAGAAATGTTAATATTCAAAGCAGTTATAAGCAATCTCGTGAAACACCTTCGCAGGGAGGGGCTCAACAGCTCATACTTGATTTTAGCCACACGATTCATCTGAAATTAAAAAAAGAACGAGATTTTCGTGATAACATTGGTAAAGACTTGACCGAGCTTTTTTCGTCATCGTGTTTTGATCATAGAAAAAATTCTGCTATTTCTCGAGGAAATATGACATCATTATTGTTAATAACTAATGATAAAAATGTTAAGAAGAAAAACGTTGGCCAATACCAAACCACTATTACACTAGATAAGTGTACCAAATGTCAAGTCTTGAAATTTCAAGTCAACGAATTCGTTTATCGGACGTTGAGAAATCGTGTACACCATTTTGTAAAAAATACTTTCGTGAAAAACGGGTTTAAAGTTTAGCAGTTTCATCATAATCATAAGTTTACCTTCAATCTGCGATTCCTCCGCCATATGTTGCATCATTCTCTTCAATTTGAGTTAGCCCAAGTGATCATCGATTTTATTAAATTTTCACAGTTGCCTAACCCCTAAAGAAATGGAAACTTTATTTGCAGACTTCCTTACGCTATATTTCCATAGTGGATATGCCAGGATCTCTTCGCTCAACATTCCAAATATCTATGATCCTCATTTACGTGAAAAAATCTTGGCATACTTTTGAAAAAATCTTGGCATACCTCGGTACAGAGCTCTTATGTAAATAGAAAGAATATTAACCGATTATTAATATCAGTAATAATACCACTAGATCGAGTTGAAAACTTGTTTGAGCACATTGACATTTTATTTTTCAAAATCAGTAAGTTTTGTTGGATATTTACAATCCATTCCTTGAAATACACAGAAAAAGAGTAGAAGGATTTTTTCAGAGATATTTTGCAATATATAATGGGTACACACTGAAAATTTGGCGTGAGCAACGTTTTGACATCCTTGAATCCTTTTTCGAAAGAAAAACGGTTTACAAAAATCTTGATCGCACAAAGATTTTTCAATATATAGCGAAAATCTTTAATATTATAACTGAAAATGAAGGAAACAATGTTGTGTGGAAACGTCGAGTCAATTGGATAATCGTTGAAAGCTACCGAAATTCTACCATGAAAGTGTATTTGAAGGAAAAACATCGTGTCGATAAAAAAACATAGAAAGTTTCGATTACTGATTTTTTAAATGCATAACAAAAACTCATTCACTCGTCTAAATTACGTCGTCAGACTTGGATATCATTCTTCAGACTATGAACGAGAGATTCGAGCTGAAAACAATACTTTTTCGACCCAACACAATTGGCGTCACCCCTCGAAGCAACATCTTTCCAACTGTTCAATTTTTCACATTGCAGGTCGTACATAACCTTTGATATTCTGAGAAGGATAATGTCAGATTACTTTGGCTACGATATTCTGTATGTAATGAATATCACCGACATCGACGATAAGATCATAAAGCGCGCTAGACAAAATTATTTATACGAGAAATATATTGAGGAGCAGCACGATTTGGACGCAGTATTGCAGGACGCGAGAAGCGTTATGAGCACTTTTCAAGAAACCGTCCAGGCCACTACGGACGAGGACAAGAAGCGCATGTTCGAGAGGATGCTCTCGCGCGTGAAAAACGCCGTCGACGCTCTCGAGGAAGCCGTTCTCGCTAAAGACGATGAGAAAACGAGAGAGTATCAGAAGGTGAGTACGAAAGACCCAAATCATACGAATTCGAATGACTAGTGATTTTCACGCAAAGACGAATCATTCTGACGCAGACTTTGCTGCTGGAAGCGCGGGATCCACTGTCGGAATGGTTGGACAAGAAGTACGGCGCTACCGTCACGGACAACGCCATATTCAACGGATTGTCCCAACACTGGGAGGCGGAATACCACAAAGACATGGACGCGTTGAATGTAAAGGAAACGCGAAGATGCGCGCACCCACGTGCTTGTTGCCCGATACGCAGCGATTACTACTTTTGAAACTGTTCTTTTTTAACGCTTCACTTAGGTTTTGAGGCCAAACGTGCTGACGCGAGTGAGCGAGTACGTCCCCGAAATAGTCAAGTACATAGAAAAGATCATCGCCAATGGCTTGGCCTACGAGAGCAACGGCTCCGTTTACTTCGACGTTGGCGGCTTCGACAAACGCGATAAGCATCACTACGGGAAATTGGTGCCGGAAGCGTACGGCGACACCTCGAGCTTGCAAGAGGGCGAAGGTACAGTGGCGCACTTTAAGAAATGATAACTGTGTAACGGGTCGAAAAGTAGCTGATTTTCGCGATCTTTTTTCGACGGTATACGCGACGGATACGCTAATCAATCTGATTTTTTTATGTCCAATCAAACCACGAAGAACGGAAAATAAATGTTTAAACGTTTGTTTTTATTAACGATTGAAAATAGCTTCGAAAAAAAGGAGTCCTCACGGCGTACACGGTTGTGGCCGTGAATATTATCTGAAACAAAATTTGTTAAAATTATTATTCAGTATGAGAGCCGCTATCTTACTATGGAGTTAAAAAAAAAAATAAAGTTGACAAAATGGCAGCGTCTTGAAAAAACGCATTGATTTTTGCCTATTTTTTCGTGTTTTTAGTTATAAAAAATATGGAGATGAAAAAAAAGCATCCATATCAAGATAAAGAAATGGTGTGAAGAATGTTGTCAAAATTTGAGACGGATAGCTTGAAAACTCTTCCTTTGAGAGTGTGCACTGCTTTGAAAACGCCATTTCACGCAGCTGGTCGAATCCCTTTTTCTGACGCTTTCTGTAGCACTTTTGTAAGACCCACGTACGCCTTAAAGTTTACTTTCTCGCGGCTTATCGAGAAACCAGCGGGCGTAATAAAAAACGGGTAAAAAATGAAGGGGTTACGTCTACTAGAGGCCCGGAAAAATTGCCAAAATCCGATATTTTTTCTGGGAAACGGTTGATCAAAAAGAAGTGCATTTTTTTCAACATAAAAAAAATTCATTGTCTTCAAAAAAATACAGAAAAACAACAAAATCATGGCCGCCGGCAGATAATGACATTTTTTCGCGACGCCCGGTGGTGGAGACTCTACAGTTTAAACGGTCCATCCAAAATCTAAAAAGCAAACGAGTTATTCAATTTAACGATAAATACAAGTCGTTAACGATCGTCGGTTTTGTAAATAATTTTTTTTAGCAACGTGACGACGAATTGAAACTCAAGCAGACAAAACATATGAAAAAAGTCGTCATTTTTACATAAGTATTAAAAAATGAAGATCGATTTTTGGAAAGTGAGATCGTCGACGACCTTTCAAGTTTCTCATCGTATCTCCTGTAAATTTGGAAACAATCCATCAAGCGGTTCTTGAGATATCATGTCCACCGACCTTGAAAACAGACAATGTTAGGGATATTTCGATGAAATTTTCAGGCAATATAACTAAAAGGTGGTACTATCGAATAAAAATATTTATGGGAAATGCAATTTTTCGACGCACCTAGGTAGATGTAGTCCGTTAAGGAATAACGAATATTCGTCGTGTCCACAGGCGATTTATCCATCAACGAATCCCGACTCTCCGAGAAAAGATCACCGACTGATTTCGCACTTTGGAAATCGTCAAAGCCGGGCGAGCCATCGTGGGAAAGTCCTTGGGGCAAGGGACGTCCCGGCTGGCACATCGAGTGTTCCGTGATGGCCTCGGCCATTTGCGGCCCGAGCCTCGACATTCACACCGGTGGCGTCGATCTTAAATTTCCGCATCACGACAACGAGCTCGCCCAGGCCGAGGCGTACTTCGACAATTCTCACTGGGTCCGATACTTCCTCCATTCCGGTCATCTCACCATCGCCGGTTGCAAAATGTCGAAATCGCTTAAAAATTTCATCACGATACAAGACGCGCTGAAGAAGCACACGTCGAGGCAACTCAGACTCGCGTTCCTTCTTCATTCTTGGAAGGATACGCTCGATTACAGCGACAACACAATGGACATGGCTGTACAGTACGAAAAGTTTCTCAATGTGAGTTTTCGCCACGATTCTTCCTTTACGGAGGCAACAAAGTCGTGGGTGGACGAACAGTTTTGGTCACAAGTTCGCACTTCTGCGTACATATGTGTTTCCTAATAGGATATTTGACCATGTTAAAAATACGGTTCATTCTCTCGTCATTCTAAAAGAATATAGTGGTTAAGGCCTCAGGCCGCAGTAACGGGTATAAAATCATGTCCGAATTAAACAACTTTTTTTTTTCGTATGAAAAAGTGATCCACTCATAAAATTAATTACACATCTATTTAGTATGAATATCAAGCTGTTAGAAAACATATATATTTTTTTTCGTTGTAGAAAATGGCCGACTACTAATATTTTCTTTGCTTATATTTTTTTAGGCACTCCGCGACGTGACATTTAGCATCCACAATTTTTTACCGAGAACAAAAAACAAAAATTCTCGTCAATCTACACTAAAATACCTAGAGAAATACGCACGGAATTAAAAAAAATATTGTTTTATTCAGAAGTTGTAGGTATTTGAACTTGAGAAGTTAATTTTCAGTGAAAAATTTCGGTATAACCGAAAAGAAATCGAAAAGTTTTCGATTAATAAGAAATTCCGGACGTACTTCTCTGCGAAATGCAATTAGGAACATAACTTTTAAATTCGAAGTAATTCGAGTGAAAATTGTCGAAGTTATTTGTCACGCCAGTTGAAAAAAGCTGGTTCGAGAAGTTTCGAGTAGTCGGCCATTTCGTATATCGAAAAAAAAAACAAAAATTCTATCAGCTTGATATTCATACTAAATAGATGTGTAAGTAATTTCACGAGTGAATCATTTTTTCATGCGAAAAAAAAATTGTTAAATTTGCACATGATTTTATACCCGTTACTGTGGCCTAAGGCCTTAAGTAAGAATTAAGAGGAAGGTTTGCCGTGCGCCTACTCGGCGGCGATTGGGTGCTTTACCTTGTTCACTGGCATGTGACGTCACAGACGTCACGTGACTACGTATCTGACAACGGGAGCGTTTTCGCGGTCTGGTCGAATATTTATATTTTATTGCCGATTTATATCCTAAGTACTGGCATTCTCAAAGATAAAAAATATTGTGAGAATAATATAAAATAATTGACCATTTAAGATGATTTCCGTACAATAGTCAAATGCCCCATTGGCTAACAATAGTAATTGGATGGTGTAATTATGAGCGTAGCTAACGAGCAAATGTCTTCTTCGATGTCTGACCGCTTCTTGCATCGCCGTAGGAATTCTTCCTGAACGTGAAGTGCAGAATCCGTAGTTTGGGGGCTGGCACGACCCTCCAGACTTTCAACAAATGGACGGAGGAGGAAATGGAGCTAAACAAGAAATTCACCGCCGCTAAAGGCGCCGTTCACAACGCGCTCTGTGGTATGTTCCTCGATGAAAGCGAAACACAGCGTTCGTAGGAGTTGCATCAATAGAATCTAATATCACCGAATTCACACGGCAGACAATGTAGACACGAGAACAGCGTTAGACGCGATACGGGATATCGTTGGTCATTGCAACGTTTACACGAAGGAGTGCAAAAATTCGAATACACTGTTGTTGCGCGACATAGCGGTCTACATAACGAGAATGTTCGTCGTATTCGGCGCTATATCTTCGCAGCACGACAGCATTGGATTTCCAATCGACAACGAAGCCACCGGCTCGAACGTAAGCCTTTCTTTCTTCACTCTTGACTCATACTTCCGTTTCTTTTCCTTCGCAGATTGCTTTTTTTTTTTTTAATGCAGCTTCGCGGTGAACGTATTTTCTTCGATACGTTGATGGAAGTCTTCTGTTTTTGAGATACTTGGCGGAATTTTTGAACACTGAGAGGGCATCGGGGAGAATGTTCTGAATGAATCAAGTGACAATTTAGCGAAACACTTCGGATTCTTAGTAGTTATTTTAAGCAGAATGTATTTTATTTTTCGGGATATTTGGTTACATTTTTGTATGGAGATAGAGTATCTCACGAGGAATATTTGGATTGGATTTTGGGAAAATCGATAGAAGGATTTAGCTTTCAAGGACGTTAAATTCGTAGAAATGTTTTTTCCACGGTGCTACTGTATTAAAATGTAAAATATCGAAAAAAGATTTTTTAAATTAATGGGTTATTATATCGTCGTATTAAATTGTGCAAAAGTAGGTAGAACATTTTTGGTTTCGATGAAGTTAAAATTTTCAGAACCTTACGCGATACTTTTTCAAATTCTGCATGGCCTGTTCCCTGTAATTTATTTACATTCTACTGTCATTGCAATGAATTATTTCTCTTCAAAACATTTGCCGAGCTAGTGCCTGACGTAAGAAACGCAGGCGTTGAATTACCGTAAAATCGCTGAAGGGATTCGGTTCCAGGGGAGTGCAAATTTTCAAAAAACCGTCTCTGATACTCCAACTTTCTTAAGACGACAGTAAAAAAATTCAAATAAATTTCCGTGGACGTAAAGTCGACATACAAGATTTAGCGATGGTCGGTAAAAGTTGGACATTGCCTTATTGAAGTACAGTGGGAAAAGAATGATGCAAATAATAAACGCCCACATTTTTTCCCCACAATTGTACTTTGTACTCAAAGTTTCGACAGCGAGGAATTTAATCCAGAGCAAATCGGAATTGTCACAATATTCGTTCGTCGACAGGTGGAGGAAACTGTGATGCCGTATCTGACGATTCTCGGTGATTTTC
Source organism: Ophion costatus (assembly GCA_951751655.1). NCBI lineage: Eukaryota > Metazoa > Arthropoda > Insecta > Hymenoptera > Ichneumonidae > Ophion > Ophion costatus. Next base: position 16,018,014 of record OX632357.1, on the reverse strand, counting down.
GTGAGAAGGTTCGCAGTCACGCGATAACGTCGAAAGCGACGGAGATTCTTCGCGAGTGCGACCGCCTGCGCGACGAGATTTTGCCGAACGTCGGTGTACGCCTGGAGGACGACGAAGGCTCGCACTGCAAGGTGAAGCTGGTGAATCGCGAGGAATTGATGAAAGAGCTTGAGGCGAAGAGGAAGCTGGAGGCCGCGAAGGCCGCCGAGAAGGAGAAGAAGAAAGCGGAAGTGGCCGCGGCCGCAGCGGCGAAAGAGGCGCAAAGAAAAATACCACCCGCGGAAATGTTCAAATCGGAAACTGACAAGTACTCGAGATTCGATGCGAGTGGTTTGCCGTCTCATGATCACGCCGGCAAGGAGATAAGCAAGGGCCAACTGAAGAAATTACAAAAACTCCAGCAGGCACAGGAGAAGAAGTACAACGAATACTTAGCCGGTGTGCAAAATGGCGCGTAACGATGGATCTCCACCGAGCAAGCGTATTTCGATCCACCGAGACTGACAACTTCGATTTCGCGGTCAAAAAGAGACTGTTTTTTTTTTACAAAAAAAAAAGAGTAGAATCGCAAAAGAGAAACTGTCGTTAGAAAAGAACTCCGCCTTTTTTTTTTTTTTTCTTAACCCGAGCAAACTAAATTCCTTTCGCAATGATTCGTCATTATAGTATTATTGTGGATAGAAGGAACCGGCTTTCGTTTAATTCTGACAAGAAACGTGATAAGCAATTCACAAATTAATTATTAATTAATTATGATAGTAAGCTGCACGCAATTATAGTACTCCCTGCTTCGTACGTTTTTCACATTGGGTGGATATTGCCCGTATTTTTACGAGGGTACGGATCATTGTATACGCTATTATTTATTGTATCAATCGGTGATGTGCACTTAATCCCGAAGATTTTCATACATCATTCAATGCGACATTATACAGCGACACGTGAACAGTGGATATTATCTTTTTGAAATTTTCGCGGAAATCCCGAAGGTAACAACGGATTGTTAAATAAGTTTGCAGAAAATTTGAATACCAACCAAAGTATCTTGTCTACCAGTGTTCTTGTTTTCATTTCCTTTTTGCATACGACTAGCGCGCGCGTCTGTGTGTGTAAACACACCGGTCGTCCCATTTTAATCTTACACCTGATTTATCTCCAAGAATACTGCTCCGATCGGGTATTGCGTATAATAAAACTTTCAGGGTTCAAAAGGAGAACTCAACAAGAAATCTCCTTTTGTTGAGTTTGTTTTTGTTGAGTTTGTTTGTTGAGTGTGTTTTTTTAAAATAGGATTATGCATTTTATTTTACCAAAACATTTATCAGGCCAAAACTAACAACTTTTGGAGGAAAAGTTTTTTTGGTAACGTTTGATGAAGCTTGTTTGCGTTTGTTTCGGTACATTTGGGTTTGTTCGATAACCCAAACAAACCCAAACAAGCATTCGGTCTGCGGCTCGTCACTTCCGTTATCGAACAAACCCAAACGAACTCACATGCACACTTCCACTTGGGTTTTTAAAGAAAAGTCTGTGTATTTAAAGGAAAGTCTTATTTTTGAATTCTTCGTCTGAACAGTGACATCCCTCTGCACGTATACAAGTTTGAGGGTTGGAAAATATACTATTTTCCCACTGGTGTAAAAAAGGGCTACTTAGGTCACGGAAAAGCGTGCGTAAAGTGTGGGTTTAGGTCACACTGTGCTATAAAAAATATTTTTACGACTGCTGGCTAAAACAAATTTTTATATTCGTTCAATATTTTCTGGACGACATAATGAGCTATATATATATATATATATTAAATGCAGGGGGAGTCACGAGAAACAGAACACCGAAATATCTCTGTTGGATTTCAAAATACGAAGTATGTACATATCGGAATTTGAATGTATATTTGAATAATATATATTTTTTTAATTTCGTTTTTTGTTCGGGTTTTTCAAGGACATTCATTTTCCGAATGGAATGACGTATTTTTTCCGTTGCACATTGCAGCCGGCATGTAAACAAACTCAATCATGTAACATAGTATGACCTTGAAATGACCTTCGAGTCAGGAATATTGAATAAATAATCATTCAACAAGTTTCTCTCAACGCTTTATCGTCAACACTGCCAGTTTCACGGAATTTCGTAATCGCATTGTGGTAAATAGAAACTGGTGGAATATTATTACGATCAGGAATTCGATCTTCGAAACTTCAGAAATCTGATAGCAAGAAGATATTCAGTGTATTACGTAGCTGATAAACACGATTGTGTACTCACGAATAGGTTAAGGTGTTTCGTAAATCGCCTCTCATCACCGAACCTGTTACTCTATTGTGTCATTGTGATACATTTGAATTCAACCCAGCTCACAGGAATCATTTAGCGTAACAAAAATAAAGGAAAAACTCTTACACGTTGAATGATTATTTATTCAATATTTCCGGGGTAAAGGTCATTTGAAGGTCATTCTATGTTACGTGGTCGAATGCGCTTGGATGTCAGCTACAATATGCAAGGGGAAAAAATCTGCTATTCCATTTTTTTTTAAACCGACGGCCTTGAAAAAACCGAAAAAGACATGAAAAAAAAACTAAGGCTACATTTTGGTAGCCTTGGATTTTATTCAAGTGGAGGTTATCAATGTGATTTCAAGATCACCTCCACTTTTTTAAAGGGGAACGCCTTTTTTCGTTGTCCACGAATGTAGAGCACAAAAAAACCAATGACCAACAATATCACGACCCTGGAATGACCTTGAAACACCAAAAAAGGTCAACATTTGCAAGGATTGGCAACGAAATAGCAAAATTACAAAAAAATGCATCATTCATCAATCGTATTGTTAAATGTATCGCTGTAAATGGACAAATTTGTGAACATGCCATGCAATCAAAACATTTGCACCTGAAACTACCGTCTTTTTCGCATGCCTTGCTGAAATTACCGTTTTGCAATTTTTTTTTACTTCTCAAGATCATCCAAAGGTCATGATACAGAACGCTTAGTTTTTGTGTGCTCTACATATGTTGGCAACACTAAAGAGGTTTGCCTTAAAGAGTGGAGATCGGGTTGATACCTCTAGGAGAAAAAAATCTAAGGCTACCAAACTAGATATTGCCAAATTTTTAATTTAGTCTTTGACTTTCTCATCTTGAATCAACATTTATGGGTATTTTCGAATGTCCAAGTCACTTCTAGTGAATCAGCCTGTGTATATATATATATATATATATACACACACATACATATATATATAAAGTGAAAAACGATTTTCATTCCGGCTGTCTTTTCGAACGTGGAAAGCGAGACTGACTTCCATTATCTCGGAATAATACCCCTTTCATATTTTGCCTTAGCCGCTGTCCATTCTGTAGTGACTGCGGCTTTATACAAAGGCGAGGGTGATACGAAACGCGATGCGGTATGCTGTAGGATGCGCACTCGCGCTCTGACACAACGAGGGTAAAGTATAATATATGGACGCGGTGTCGTCTGCGGATCCTCATTCATAGCCGCGAAGCGCTTTGAGAGATACCTCGTCCACACACAAGGACAACTCGTTCGGAGAACGCGCTCGCTTGTCGAGCATAAAGCGATCTTGCCTTCGTGATAATAGGGAAGCCTACTGCCACTTTCTCCCGCTAGAGGGTATATTGTGTTATAACGTAAACAGAACGTGACGTTTAGTGACATTCGCTTCGGTTATGCCCGTGCTTCTACGACTATTGTCGATTTTTCGCTAAATAATTCAGTTGTGAAGAAATTGCGAAGAATGCATCTGTGTCGTGCAATTATTGTCCATTATGTTGTCCATTCGCATAATTTTAGCACACGGCTGACGCCGCGAAAATTTATCGCGACCGTTGATAGCTTCGTTTGTTTACGTTATATTTTCCTGGCGCCATCTGCGCTGAGCTTTGCGTAAGTTTCCTTGTTCCTCAGCACTCTCTTTTTCTCTCGGGAAACCTGTCGTGTGAACGCCGCGTACGACGAAAGGAATAAGGGATACGAGAGCCTGATTATTATTACCACCGGAACGAACCCGAACAAACTTAATGAGAATTGGCTATGCTTTTTCGATAAGAAATCACGCTGAATATCCCTACTTTGGGTTTTTTTTAACCTCAAAGGGTTAGGCTACTGTCATGGTCCGAAAATGAGGGATATTAAAAAAATTACTTCGAAAGAATAAACGAGGTGATTTAAAAAAGTTTAGACATTTATTTCTATGCACACTATCAAAGTTACGTGCTAAAGTTCATAAAGAAATATTAATAATTAATGTTTTTACACAATTGGTGTTTTTAATTATTTAATTGAGCATAATTAATATTTTTTCAATTCCGAATGGCAAAATTCCGATCTTTATCTGAAAAAAATCGTTCTGAAACAAAAAAAAGTGCTTTTCTTGAAATAGATAATATTGGCCAGAACTTGACGGAGCTTTTTTTGTTATCGTGTTTCTATCATAAAGCAAGTTTTATCATAAACCTTTTTTTTAGATTATCGAGAAATAATGACATTATTATCGTTAATAACCAATGGAAAAAAAATGTTGAGAACGAAAAGTTGGTCAAGACTGAACTACTATTACACTGAATAAGTGGATCAAATTTTGGGTAGATTAGTTCATTAGATATTCAGAAATCGTATACGCCATTTTGAAAAGCATAGATTCGAGAAAAAAAAAACGCGATTGAAGTTTTACTAGCAGTTCTCTATAATTGAAATCAGAAGTATGCGTTCAATCTGCGATTCCCGCACTATGTATTGATCCTTTTCCTTTAATTTGAATGGCCTCAAGCGACAAGCGACTTTTTGAAATTTTCACAGTAGCCTCACCCCTTAATAAGTCCGTATAAGCTGGAAAGGCAAAAAACAGGATGATTTTCAATATTACTTTCCAATGAGAGTATTGGGTTGGTGGGGTCAGCATTTTACGCGCAATTGATATGTGATGATAATGAAGTTATTCATATATTGGATATTTGAAATTTTGAAAATTATGAAAATAGCTAGCTGTAACGAAAAAAGTTCGATTTTCGACCAAAAAAAACAACCAACTCTGATAATTTGTTATTGACAAATGGATAAACGTATCGAAAAACAAGCCGGTCGTATGATAGGGAATGTTGAAAACGCTGGCCGAATTTGAAGGGAATTGGGCGAATAGATTATAAGATACGATTTACACCGTTTCACGAATAACCCAAAATAAGATGTGGTAGTGAACGTTGCTGGGCGGTTTGCCGTAGCGCACTTAGTAGGCGATCGGATCCTTCGCAAAGGTCGTCGTACTTCGATCGATTTTTGGAATTTTTGCCAAATCTTTGCTGCAAACCAAAGTTAAGGAGGTTAGAGCGGTCAAGCTGAGTCAAATGACGGTATATGATTTTTTCTTCTTCATTTAACCTCAAAAAGCGCATACGAGGTGCAGATTTTTTCGGCAGATGTTAATTTTGCATAACGTATGTAATTGAAGGGCTCTTTAGTGTTAGGATTGAAAACCAAAGTTAAAGAGGCTATAACGGTCCAGCTGAGTCAAATGACGGTTTGTGTTTTTTTTCGTCAATGAACCTCAAAAAAGTGCATACGAGATATAGATTTATTCTGTAGATGCCAATTTTGAATAAAGTATGTAATTGAAGGGCACTGTAGTGTTAGGGTAGCCTGGGGTTGATAGAAACACGGCTCAAATGGAACAAGTTGAATAACTCGATGACGGTTAGGGACAGCAGCGCGGCTGCGAGCGGGAAAGGAAACTGTCGTTCGGGCGCGTCGCCGCTCCGAGCGCGTCGGCCACTTTTATGTGAGTGCAATCGTTTTTTCAACATAAAAACTATTGTTCCTTGTTCAGCGTTGCTTACGATCATCATTACTATGAATATCCTAGTTGAGTTTATTGTGGTTAGTACACATCTACACATTTAGGCTTTGTGCTGTTTGATAAATTATTTGAAGCGAGGGTGTGGGGGTCGTTGACACAAACGGTACGGGGTCAATTGAAGCCTGTTTCTATTGACCTCGAACTAACATTTCATACGCACGCAAGTTTTCCAAATCTTGTTTTATTTTTCAGATGTCAAGAAATCGTCCGAAAAGTAAAATAATATTAAAGAACATTGATATACCTTCAGTGATACCAAAACTGGAATGAAATACGATACAAATGATTATTTTGATTAAAAGTATATTTTATTCACAACAAACATACTTTATCACTTGGTACACATCATTAACAGTACCTAAGTTTAGTAGAAACATTAGTTCAATCGGCTAAAAATTCCTATTTCCACTAACCCCAGGCACTGTTTCGATTGACCCCGACACAGGGTCAAACGAAACGTTTTTCGAGGGTTTCTAAAGAGCTTCTACCTAAGTTAAGGGCATATAAGAAGCAACATCAATAATGCTATCATGTGGCAGATAATCTAGCTATAATGAAAGCCCACTACCAAACAGATGGGGTATAAAGTGAAGTTACCCTAACCGATTTTCTCAAAAACGTTCCAAACACGGTCATCGAATATCCATAAGTCGACTATCCATAAGTGAGTATAGAGTAGAACTGAGAGAAAGAAATGGCGGAATGTAGAAATAAGTGAGTATTGAAGGTAAGTATAGAGTAGAAATGAGCGCCAGAAATGGCGGGGGGGTAGAGGAAAAGTGAGATTGTTTGGGTTTGTTTGTTTGGGTTTGGAAGCAGTTTGGAAGCAGACTGATTTCTGACTCAGAATCGTCGGTCTATTTATACTGTTGTTGTCTCATTTCTACTCTATACGTATCTTCAATACTCCCTATATTTGTCTACTTCCCGCCGTTTCTGGCACTCATTTCTACTCTATACCCACTCATGGATATTCGTATACTTATGGATATTCGACTTAGGGATATTCGACTTATGGATATTGGCACTTATGGATATTCGTACTTACGGATATTCGGTTATGGAAATTCGACTTATGAATATTCTATCCTAATCGTTCCAATTAACCCCACCCTACTACCAGTTTCAAAAAGTGTAACATTATCGATGATTATTATGAAAAAAAACTGCGTCAGTAGATGTTTCATTCAATTCGAAATAAAATTTTGGATAATGTACAATTAAGCCTATACATTTTTATTATTATTACATTATTTATCATTACTTATGCAATAGATGGAGTATAGGAATAGGAGTGTAGGGAGTAGCTGTCGTTGAGAAAACTCACACAACAGTTCATATCACTTGCAGTGCAATAAAATTGTTAGTGACTTAGGTGAACTATTCATGCATCAATTATGCATGCGCCCCACGTTTTTCGTTTGAAATCTTACAAGTATTTTCATAGCTATTAAAAACTCACAACCACAAGTTTTCAGGACAATCTTTATGGGGGTAGGAATCTGCATTGGGTTATAAATCTGTATGGGGCTAGGAGAAATTATTTTATACTTTTTAGTCCATTTTAATAACGTGGTTTAAACACTTTTTGTTATTTAAATAATTTTTTTATCCCTGATGTTTTGTGGTGAAAAACAGTAAAAAAAATCGCAGACTCAGTTATAGTCTAGACAATAACATGTATCTTTTAAATTTAAACCTCCATCGTGGCTAACGCTTCAACCTCCTTAAGATCCTACGCTATGAAACTACAATAAAGAAAAATGGTGTTCTTGCAATGTCAAGCTTATGCAGATCCCTTAATAGCCAGGGAAGGTGCTTGAGTTTTCAAACACGCACACATGCCTGGGTTTATTATTATTCACAACACATAAGAAAGAATAGCAGCCATCTAATAATCAACTAAAGCTTCGTGCTAGATTCAAACCCCAGAGTATTTTTTGCCAAAAGCAAATGTTTAAATCAAATACGCAAGGAATTATCATCCATCGGTGAAACGACAAAACAGAGACGTAAAAAAAAACATTCTCGTACAAATCGAAGGGTGGTCGCCGATATTGAGTAATGGTTGACAGTCCCATTTACGTTTTCGTAAGTTCTCCGCAGCTTGAAACCGACCAATACTCAAGTACAATGCATACACACAATGAAGTGGGGTTGAAAAAAAGGATGGTTACAAATCGTGCGCGCACCCCCTTCGGGCTTTCATCATCTCAATCGCTAACCCGCCCATCGTTTGTATCATTATTCAACCCTCTGATAGGCCTGTGGATTTTCGAGATTTTGCTAAAAAAGGGGGAAAAAACTTGAAACTGGAGAATTTTGGGGCACTGTGTGGAGGGGGTCGAAGACTGTCCCCTACTCGTCATTGTGGGCAAGCCCCCCCGGCGGTGATGCTGGTCGAACACACGGTGCAGCAGAATGCGATGATGGAACAATGACGTGTGTATGTGTGTATCCCGAACGCGGAGCCTATCTGCTCTCGATACACTCGCATTGTTCGTTGTTCTCTGCAAATACCTAGTCATCGAGGTAAAAAAAGCTACATTGCTGGCGCGCGCGTGCTGGACGTTAAAGTGTCAATCGGAGGGGTTGAAAAGTGCCCGTGCACCGCTGCTTTTCTCCTCGCCTCCTTTTGATGCACGATACGAGCGGTTGGAAAAAGGGGAAAATCGGGTGATTCGATGTACAGGCGCGTGTCACAAACTCCCCGAATTGTTCATTATAAATACATTGGAAATAATCAATTCTCATTGATCGATCGTTTTCCAGCACTTGCAATACATACAAGAAAAAAACTATTTGTTTTCGAGATCTTATGCCTGAAGTTTAAAGAATTTTTTGAGCTATCCAGAGTCGAAACTTTCAACTGAATGTCGAAGTTAGAGCATTTGTGCGTGCTATGCCTAACCTCATTGTTTTCTTCTAACATGCTTTCCGCGGCAGACTGCTGGAGACGTTTTACATGCTGAGGTAGGCCCCACATAAGACGCGTGATGCTAATCAATAAGGTAATATTTATAATATTAATTGATATTAATTGCGGGTGATAGCTTGAAAATGTTTACATATAATCACGCATTTTTGGGAATTTTTTAAGATTTTTAAATCGGGGCGTTTATTTCGGAAAAGCATTTTTTTTTGCTATGGATTGTTTTAAAACATGTAAAAAATTCGGGGGGTTTTTTAGAGTCAATGGAATCAGGTAAAAAAAAATAAATCGAATTGGCGGGGTTCAGGGAAAAGGTCCACCGGATTCACGAGGAATACGTTATACATATATACAGGGTGTCAGGAATGTCGATGCAAAGCCTTAAGACGGTGATAGGTCACCTCGTTAGGAATATATCAAACCTACCTCAATCCAAAGTCTAAGGATTTCGGGTTATCATGGTAAGTATATTTTTCTGAATATTTCCCAAAATTAGGTGCTAACTCGTTCATAAAGTTCAAACAGACAATAATTGGTAAGTAAAAACTTGTTTGTATCTTAAATTGGCTTAGTGTATTCAATCGACAAACACCAATACAATCATCTGCATTCCCACAACTAACTAGATGGGATGTATTGAATAATAAAAAACTTGTCAAAAAATAAAAATATCTCTTATGTTAATGCTATTTTTTTTTAATAGCACTAATATAAGAGGTAAACGAGTTAGTACTAATTTTGGGAAAATTTCCAAATAGTTATGCTTACTATGACAACTCGAAACCCTTAGACTTTGGACTAAGGTTACCTAGGTTAGATATGTTTCTATACCGAGGCTATCCCGCACATTGAGCCCTTAAGGCTCAACATTCCTAACGATATATATATATATATATATATATATATATATATATATATATATATATTGGCGATTTGAATCAGTAACTTCAAAGCCGTGTTCGCTTTTTTTGCCGTCGTGATAGTCGAAATTCGCGTACCGATTTTCCAATTGCTTTCAAATTTTAATACCATATTTTGTTTGCTAATACCTATCTCGTCAACCTCGAAAAGTAAAAAAGAATGACTATCCAATTTTTAAAAATAAACCAGTAGAAAATTGAATCAATAAAAAGTTTGAGTACTCACATTTAAACATGCTTTTTTTAAATACACTTTAATACACTTTTTTTAAATACAGTTATAAATATGTCAATTTTTTTCTTCGGACACTCAGTTCGACGCCAAGGACTCTGTCACCACCAATGCGTGCGTCTAGCAAAACCATTTACTTGCCAGCCCATAACTCCGCCATTTTTTAAATATTTTGTTAGGCATTTAAGAGATTGAATAAATATGATATAAAAAAAACATTTTCAATATATGCGTCACTTTTTTTCCACGGCTGCTGTAAATATACCTACAGAAATCGTACCTACGCTGTAAATCGCCTACACAAGGCCTCAATGTGCACTCGTATATGGATGTTTCGGACGACTATCGACACAAGTGCACGAGTTTTTATCATGTACTTTTCATCGTTTCCAACCAGCGGCTTGAAAAAAGAACGGGAAAATCGTTTCTCAAATATATATAAACACATCAGGCAAGTTACGATCTTTCATAACTTCGATCCTACGAGAAGCTTTCAACCTATTATAAATGAGTAAACTTTGCCAAGAGTTCGTTACAGGTCCGCGGTGGTGGGAGAAATTTCGTAATTTCGGTGAACTCTATCGTTCGTTAAATAATTGTCAATATTACGTGAATAAAACCACGAGAAAAAACAAGCCTCAAGAATTTTTTTCATTTACAATTGACAACAAAGTGAGGACCGCAGAGAGTATGAATTGCAGCCGCGTTTCCCACCCCTTATCGCCCTCTAACGAGCACAACGTCGATTCCGATATTTTACAAAAGTCAATCTCGGTATATAGACTTTTCCTAATTCTGCATTGACTCTCTCTCTCTCTCTCTCTCTCTCTCTCTCTCTCCCATGTCACGTTACAAACCACTGTGCTAGAAAGAGTACCAAAAAAAAGTTGACACTAACAATGCGTGACGGTTGGTCGTGGCAAAAAATGGCGAAAAAAAGTGCTATATAGTCTCTCAAATATCGGAAAATATAAAGTCAAGAACTATGCGCCGGTGGTTATACCTAGGCGCGCAAAAAAAAGCAAACAGTCTACACCAAGAGCTTTTTTTTCCTTCGCGACTTACTCGCAACGCGGTTCGCGGGAGTGTGAATGACTTTGCGCGTGAATAACGAAAAAAGAAGTTTTTTTTTCACTTTCGGTGAAAAGTGCCGTTGTCCCTGTAGGCTCATGTACACGAGCTACATGAGTGCATCGATGATCGCGGCGTCTCTCCGCCACCTTTGTGATTGACGTATGAATGTTCACTCGAAAAGCATACACGCATGCATATAAGTTTGCACCCTCGCGCGCGCGACCTCGACTTGTGTATTAGAGATCGAGGGTCCCGGAAGTCGAAATCGGCAACTGTAGTAATTTAACGAGGGCCGTTTCTTAGTCTCTCTCTCTCTCTCTCTCTCTCTCTCTCTCTCTCTCCCTCTCTCTCTTCCTTGCTTTCCTTTTCGATCGACTGGGAGAGCCCGTTTTTTTCCGATCCTTCCCAAATTCGAATTCGGTGAAACACGAGAGCCGATAAAAAAACGTATGTATACGCGATCGAGAATAAGAAGTCCGACAGAGAGAGAGAGAGAGAGCATTTCTGTTGGTTGGTTGATGATAGTAACGAGAAGCCGAGGAGAGAAAAAAAACGATTGAAACGAGAGTTGCTTTCCCAATGATTGCGTTTCACCTAGAGAACAACCGTTGGATGTATGAGGAATTAGAATAACGGTGCACCCTGCGGTCCTGTCACTTGTACGACTTTTTTTCACAGCCTCGTTTTCTTTCCGGAAGCCTCGTACAATGGAGGTTGAGAGAGAGAGCACCGCAATTGACTTTTCCCTCTTCGTACCTCGGTACGAAAAGATCGTGATGACGACGATGACGTTGAAGTTTGCATCGTTGGAATGCAACGAAAATTATTTAGAAAAATAATTTCTCAATTTTTAAACCTGTTGAAGTGTGGAAATCCCCTAAAGACTTCTACGTATTCATATATTCATCTATCTCACTTTGCAAAAAAAAAGACTGAATAATGACAAAAATGAGAAGAAAAAAATATTGTTGCTCTCCATGCAAACTGCAACGTCATCGACGACGTAGTTACGTATAAAAAAAGAAACAGTCACGGAAACATTACGAAGCAATTCAATAATTATTTTTTCTATCGATATGCGCACGAGGATTTTTGCCGTTAAACAAGTTGTGGGCTTTTGTATCACGCTTTTTTGGAGACAGACGCGATAATTACGTACGATAGCCTTCGACTTTACAAGGAGGAGGTATGTGGCTGCAATGAGGTTTGATACACAAAAATAAATAAAAAAGGATCCGTAGTACAGAGCGAGCCGATGAAAAAGGTCAATTTCGCCTATGAGTTGTAAATGTTGAAAAAGGAAAGTAACAGTTATTAGGACTGCACTTTCGGTTTGCGTGTGTTTTTGGTGTTATAAATAACACATTTTGAGAAGTCTTTGGTATCGGTTGAGTACGATTATTTCAATATAATCGATGCATCTTTGTATTTGACGTTTTCTGGCATTGGGATAATGCTCAGAGTATTTCACGGCTAATATGCAGGATGTCTGGTGCATGGACCGACACAATTTTTTGGGTGATTGGGGGAGTCATTTGCTACCTTTTTACCCTTAGACCTTCCTGTCCTGTCACGCTAATAGAGATATGATTTTGAATAAATCATATCTTAATCATAGCCTTTTTGTTTGGTTGCGGTTGGAATAGCACGAAATAACTTTTGTTGTATTCTGCAATGAATGTTTATTATAAATGAATCATTATTTGATACAATGGGTTTCGAGAAAATGGCTCGCGAGCTTCCAAAGTCTTAAAAATGCGTAAAGGTATGAAAAATGTCAACTTCTAAACTCATTATAAAAAAAATAAGAGCTATTTCGAACGTAGCTTTGTTTTAAAAAGTTCTCTAGCTTATACCCTTTTCCAATGGTAAAAATGAAGAGAATAAGTTTTTTTAAATAATGAACTTGGGAGTTGACATTTTTCATACATTTACACTTTTTTAAGACTGGAAACTCAAGAGTTATTTTCTCGAAACTAATTGTATCAAGTAATGATTTATTTATAATAAACATACATTGCAGTATACAACGGAACTTATTTCGTGTTATTACAACTACAAGTAACAAAGTTACGACAATTGAAGGCAAAATTTCGGGCAATTGAAAGAAAAACGACTAGGACATAGGATCTAAAGGTGAAAAAATTGGCAAATGACCCCCCCTCCCCCCCCCCCCTATCAGACATACACACATACACTACCGGCTCTTTTCTTTTACCGTTGGCGCACGACCTTAAATATTGATTCTAGGAAGAAGAAGGTAGATCTAAAATTGTCAAAAATTTCATTCACTACAAGTTTGTTTTTGTTCGATTATGCCTTAAAGTAAAAAATGAACGAGATAATGCAATGGCCGCTTTTTTCCAGGTTTAATACGAAAAATATCGATGGTAGAGAAAAAACTGTAATAACAAAAGTTGTGAAGCACTCGATTTCCTACAAGTTTAGTCGTTACCATTTTTACTTAAAAATTGTATATCGCCGAGTTATTCAACGAAAACAATTTCCCATTAAATTTAAGACGACGATATCAACTGAAGGCAAGTCCAGCCCAGAATGAAACTTACACATGTTGTGTTACACTAATAAAAGAAAATTCAGTGTAAATTTCAGCAGGATCGACCTAGTAATTGGGGTTGAAAAATAAAAAAAAATGAAGATTTTTCTTTTTTTGTGTTGTAGTACTTGGAAAATTTTGATTTTTTTTTCATAATAGTTCATAGAAAAGCGGATCTTTTTCTGAAGAGGACATTTTTTCGTACGACGCGAAGATCACTACGATACGATCATTTGAAATTGTGAACACGTGTAAAACCTTATCTCCGAGTTAGCCGAGTTAGAGAACCGATAAAAATGTGAAAAAGAAAAATGCCACGTACTCAAAATATATGATACAAAAACATCACGAACTTAAAAAAAAGTAGGACAGGCCTTTAGGCCGTTCGAAAACACTTGGAATACCTCATATATATAATCAGACAGGGCGTTTCACACACGCAAAAAGCCCATTTTTATAACTCCATTGACGATTTACCGCTTTACAGCTTGGAGTCATATAGCACCTATACAATCGCGACGAGACCGCAGTTATTTCGTCGTTTGATTTATTTTCCCATATGATACTTATAGAAAGAACGCGTAGGTATATATGTATAATATATATAGATATACGCGTTCATTCTGCACAGCATCATGAGGGTTTCCAAATATACTTTACCCCGAATATATATGTTCACGCATTGTAACACTAGCGATAACATTGTCACCGACCAATGAGGAACAAAAGAAATGAGCGGCGATGAAGAAGAAAAACTTTTTTATGGCCGAGATGCGAATAAAATAGGGATTTTTAATATTTTTTTATAAACCCCTATTGATGTATTTTTGCCCCCTGAATACGAATTTCCCATTAATTTTCCCCAAGCCCTCAATGTTTATAATAAATTGTTTGTATATGTGTATGGGAACACGTTTTCCGCGTTTAGCCGGCGTCATTTTGAGCTTTCGACAACTACTCCGTTATATTCGCGATAGGTGGGAAATGTTCCATCGGATAGACTGTAGAAATGGCTTGAATGGCGAAACTTTCTTTTTACCCGAAATTTCAAAAACCCGTAACGTCGGTCCTATATGAGTGACTGGTCGACTTAGAAAGTGCGCCTCGATTCTTCTTGATATCTCGATTAGTTTTCCCGCAAAGTGTGATAGAAAAATTGGCGAAAAAGGGTACGAAAAAATTTACGAATATCGACAGTACGAACTAAAATTTTTCCGAAAAATCGGAAAATAGTCGTAGCTTGATGAATGGAGCGCCATTTTCTGGAGCAATCGATTCCGAACAGAATTTCCGCGTTAAGCGGAGTTTTACATCGAAACAGAAAAGAAATGAGCGGTGGTTGAGTGAAGAAACTTATTTTTCGCCGAGATGCGAAAGAACATTGCGATTGAGAAATAGCTTTTTATAACTCCCTATCGATGAATCCTTACCCCCTTATTACGATTTCACCATTAGGCACCCCTGAAGTCCTTAATTCGCATAAAAAAATCGCCGAAAGCGTGTGGACACAAGTTTTTCCAGTACGATTTTACGACGAACTTTAGCAAATATTACCACGTTTAATAAAGACCGCTTAGTAAGAATACCAAATTTTAATATTCCATATTTAATGTTTTTCGCATTAAAAATTGGTGAAAAAAACGAACACTTTTTGGTCCGAAAGTGTAGAAACTTTCCTTAAAATGTTGTAAAAGTAGGAACATTCCGTTTGACCGTTTTGAACATTTGTTTGTTCAAAACGGTTGTAAGTGGTAAAGAAAAACAATGAATAAAAAGGACACTAGAGTGGACACTAAGATTTTCTCTTGGGGGGGTATTCGCTTTGCTTGGGCTGTTCGCTATGCCCGGGTCTCCCCTACATGAAAACATTTACAGGAAGATGACATTTCCAGAAAACAAAAACTTCAGCCGTCATGAAATCCCGAATTATCTCCGTTATTCGCTAATACCTATACGAACATAACCCAGCTTTGTTTTGAAATTATTTTGAATAGAAGCTGCCACAAAATATGCAAACAACAATTTATGGAGTTGTATCATTTATCGCGTATTAATAATATGTATAATTATATTTTGCCTATCGTGTCAATTCCGCTGAGGTAATTCAAGCCTATTTTAATAGGTTTCCGGCTGATGTTTTTTTTTCTTTTTAGTCTGTTTTTATGGTGGATATGTTAATATTATTACTACGAAGATTACTACTGAGTCGTTGACAATCTAATTCTTCAGTTTTTATTTGTTCGCGTGCAATAAATGCATCATTTACGACAATATTTGGCACACTATAATCGATAATACGAATAATCAACATAAGTAAACACGAATCAGAGCAGCTTTGGGTAAAATAAACTAAAACTCTTTTTTGACCCGGTGGAAGTGATCGTACCTCCTTAAAAAAATTCCTCAAAATTGGTCATTTTTTCCCGTCTGAATGTATACCCGTCTTGAGACTTTGGTAAAAATACATCGCGATTCACTCGACATTGCGCACGTGACGCGACGCAATTCCGTGATTTACAGGCTCAAGTAATTAGGCAGAAAACAGCTCTGTCTCGCGGAGCGTGCCCGTCATCTGAGCCGCATCTCGAATGGCTTTTTATCCCGTATACAGCGAGAGACTCGTGGCCACACCCCGTGGCCGCTTGAGCCATGTAATCGGGCTCTTTATGCTAATGATCTTTGCCTTTGGTGAGCGCAACCCTTCCGCGTTTAACCAGCTGCGATTTACCATTGTTGCGTGTGCCGCCACTTCTCTCCTCTCTCCTCACCCTACACTTTGGGCAGTAGGAAAAAATTTAAAAAAAAATTACGAAACATAAAGAATATCCACTGCAAAAAACAGTGCTCGCAAAAAATGGCCTCTACGCCAAAATATATGTGTATGCATAAGAGCAAAGGTATACAGACATGCATTACTTTTAACGCTATATTTTTTGCTCTCGCCTTTTTCGCCGTAATTTTTTTGCGCCCCTGCGCACGAGCGCTCGACGATCTTGTTTTTAGGATTGTTTTTCTTTGGGCCTGGCCCGCCCGCAGGAAACACACACGACGGACGCGTGCCGTATACACTCCAGTACCGAACCAACCACTTTTTTTTCTCGCTCCTCGTACGTCGCAGTCGAGGGATAAAAAAAGGGTTGCACGCGCGGTTGCGAACGTGGGGTGGACGTGCAGGCGGAAAAGGGATGATAGGGAGAATACATTGACGATATATATATATATATATATATATATATATATATATATATATATATACACATGCATATATACACTTCAGGAAAAAAATCATTAAAAAAACAAACGGAGAAGCGGTCACACATCGGGGAATTACTTCAAGTTCAATGCGAGACGAGCGGAAATTCGTACGGACGAAAATCCGATTACGTCGCAACTCGAAAACGCAAAAAATCGTCGCTAAAAAAGTCCATAGTATCGTGTACCACTACGTACCGAATCTGCACAATACTAGGCCATGCCATTCTTGAACGATATACTACATTGTGACAATTATAAGGTGATGGTGTGTTTTTTTCACGCGTTTTGCGGCGAGATTTTGGGATTGGGAAAAATAGGAATTTTATCAGTTTTTCTAGTCTTCTTCGATAACAAAATACAGCGTATTTAGGTCATGAGCAATATTTGCCCAAAATAGAGCAATCTGGAAAGAATTCGAAATTCCATTTTGAGTATAGCAAAATGAAGATAATAACAAAAATCCGAATACGAAATTTCTGGGAAATGTAGAGTCTTTGCAGCAGGCAAGGGAGTGGGACATTGAAAATAATAATGTATTTTGAAATGTTTGATATACGTATCGGATATATACACACGCGTATTCTTACTTCTACCATCCATTGGTTACTCTCCATTTTTTTAGACATACACGCGTCACGTCTCCTCTCACAAAATTCGTAAGGCTAAAAGTTCACAACATTTCCTTTAGTGAATGTTATTTTTGTCCCGTCTCGCCTCGTCTCGTGACGACGTGTCGACAAAAATTAGTCCGACGAGCCTAAAAAATATTTCAATTTCAACACTTTTTGGCGCATCTCGTCAGCGAGAAAAGATTTATCGATGGTGCTTTTTAAAGTGGCTCGATGGAATTCGATTCCATAAGAAAAAAACATTTTTTGGAATGTTTCACATTCCGAATTAAATGAGCTTCATTCTACTCAAGTGAAAATGGAATTTTATTTTTTTTTCGTGAATGCCCAATTTCTCGTCACCAAATACAGCTCATCACAAAAATACGCTCCATTTTTTTTTAAGAGTACTTGGAATACCATTAATCATTCATTTTTTCTTGGTCGCAAAATATTCGCTCCAGACCCTTAAAAACATGTGGTCACCTTATAATTATTGCCTGGTGTGTGTGTGTGTGTGCGCGCGCGCGCGCGTGCACACATCCAGACAATAGTCTGGAGGGTATCTGAGAAACTGGGAATATTGTCGTGACAAGTGTATGGTGTAAACGAACGGGATAAGATCATAAAAGTTCACAAGGGTATTGAAAAGCCGCATTAAAAAATACTTAAAAAATAGTTAAATGTATTTTTCAACAGACGCAAAGTTTTTTTACTGCTGAATTTAATATTATTTTAGTATACTAAAAAAAATACGAAAATATACTGCTAAACGTATTGGAAAATACTAAAAAAGCACTATTCGACGTATTGAAAAATACTAAAACAAGTATTATAAGACGTGTACAAAGTACTAAAAAAAATACTATCCGACGTTTACAAAAATACTAAAAAAAAAAATCTATAGACGTATAAAGAAAAGGTAAAAGGCCGTAAAAAAAAATCGATAGACGTATAAAAAAAAGTAAAAGTGCTGAAGCAGGGGGCCGAAGAGACGTATTACAAATAGTAAAAAGTATTTTTTACCACTCAATTTGGTATTATTTAAGCATACTAAAAAAATATTTTAAAAACACAGTTGGACGTAGAAAAAAATACAAGAAAATACTACAAAGCGTATAAAAAAATACTAAAAATGAAATGTACTAAAAAAGCATAAAAATGATATCGATCACATTCAATAGTATCTGTCCAATGAGCGATTATTGAACAAGGGTGATTACAAAAAAAATACACCCCCACATTTGCGTTGGCAGTGACTAAAAAAAGGACCTTTTCTTCAGATTTTGTGTGCGATAAATCGTTGCGCGGGGGTGTGCAAAAAGTGGAGTTTCCGGGGTGGAAGAGACACACGGGATTGGCGAAGGGAAGCCGGGCGGCTTGGTCGCGTCGACGAACGTGCGCGCGAGCTCGCCAAGACGAACGGCGGGAAGGGTTCGTTCGAGTTAACCCTTTCACCCTCGCGAAAGTCATGCGCCCGGGCCTCGACTTGTCGCAGCCAGCGTATTGCGTGCAGCGAGAGCTTAATTGATGCATTCGTGACAAAATGGCGTGTTGCTTATTGCGAGGGGGGGCACGTAGCAATGGCGAAAGTACGCCAAAATAAGATCTTTGCCCATATAATCGAACTTTCATATTCCATTGTTTTTTTTGTATACGAAACTCAAAAAGTACACGAGTGACTTCATCCTAGAGATTTTTTTTTTTTGCTTTTCTATTCACCACTTGACCAATCAACTTTTGAGAGCCGACTTAGAATTTTCAACTTTTATTTTCCGTTGTTTCTTTTGTATCTCAAACTCAAAAAGTACACGAGTGTCTTTATTTTGGAGAGGTTTTTTTGCCTTTCTACGAGTATTTACCACTTGACCAATTATCTTTTGATAGTCGACTGAGAATTTAGAACTTTTATTTTCCGTTGTCTTTTTTTGTATCCCAAACTCAAAAAGTACACGGGTGTCCTTATTTTGGAGAGGTTTTTTTTGCTTTTCTATTCGCCACTTGACCAATCAACTTTTGAGAGTCGACGCAGAATTTAGGATTCTGTCGAAAATAAGGTGAGCCGAGGTACGTGTGGCGCTTCGTACGTATCTAGAGGCTTCATATATTCTCGTGTAGTTAGGGTGTTTCTAGTTTCTTTGAATTAAACATCGCGTGTCCGCTTCAATCAGCCCCTGGAGCTTCGAAGACGACTGGAGAGATGGGGTAAACATTCTTGGCGAACAGCTTTTCGTAGGAGACCGGGTGAGAGAGGGAGAGAGAGAGAGAGAGAGAGAGAGAGAGAGAGAGAGAGAGAGAGAGAGAGGGTGAGAGAGAGAGAGAGAGGGTGAGAGAAATAAGCATCCGTAGCGAAAGAGCGCCGAACGAACGCAGCAGTCGAGGTCCAGAAGTAAACTCATCTTCTTTTTTACGTTCTCCTTATTTTTCACCCTCGAGTCTCGCCCTTGCCCACATCCCTCTTTAAAGGCTCCGCCGATCTTTTCCCTTCCCCTCTCCCTCCCTCACGCTCCTTTTCTCTCATCTTTCTACGTCCACGAGTTTTGCAGGGCTCGCGAGAGACTGTATGCCCGCGTTGCCGTGCGCGCGGTCCATTGCGAGACGGGCAAAATGTAACGGGGGGGGGGGGGGGGGGAGTTGAATTTAAACCCCCTCACGAAGTGCCTGCGCCTTCAACCCCTGCCGACCGTCCACCCTCTCGCGCGGAGACTCACCCTTCTCTTTTCCGGTCCAACTCGCCGCGTCTTCTCCGGCAAGATCTATTTCTTTATAAATTTGTAATCAGACTCCGTGCGGCGTACTTTACTCTTCTTCTCCTCCAGCTTCTGTAGTCTCTTATGTATTACACACACACATATATACATATATAAAAGTATTGCTATATCCTTGGGCGTCGGTGCGCTCCCTTTTCATTCTTGACGACATCGCGCCTTCGGCGTACGGCGGACTTTTTCCCACATTTACACACGCCATCATTCTCCATCGTTTTATCTCCACTTCTTCGTCTTCGTATCGTCCTTGCGTTCATGTGGGTGTTCTCGTTTCCGCTAAGCGGCGCGAGCGATTCTCGACAGCTTGCACAATTTCGAACTCTCGTCAATAGCTGTTCAAATTTCGGAAGCCTCGTATCATTTAGCACGCGTGGGTGCAATATTCGAACGACAAAGATCCGAATTAAAGATTCACGATGCTCGCGTGGGTGATGCAAATGGCTATGAAGACTTCGCATGAGGAGGACGCGTTATTTTATTTACGGTGATACGCATGCTCATGCGAGCGACCGCACGGTGTTTTTCGGTGCTCCGATAAGCGCGTGGAAAATGTTCCGTTCATTGGGGAATATATGGTGAGTGGGTGTACGTGGGGGGTGGTGGGAATCGTTTCGATGTTCGTTTGAATTTTTGAAAGATCAACAATGACAATGTGCTCCGCACTATGGTGTTCTAAAAATACATGAGTTTGTATATATATATGACGATGTGTACTGCAGAAAATATCATGGTCTCAGGTGGTTTTGAGTCTCACCCCTGCAGCTTCCGCCGTACGTAACCTACCACCCTCAATCGTTTTTATGGATGTTTATTTTTCGAACAAAAATGCAGTGCCTCCTCTCGGAGCTGGCCATGTGTGTGTGTGTGTGCGTGTGTGGAAAAATGTGTTAGCAAGTCCCCAGATCCTACCACGTTCCCATAGAGATTTGATATGGACGTTGCATATATAGGTAGTCTACATTGACATCCATGTATAGATGCCTCGCTATGTTTGCGGATTGACATCGTTTGGGAATGCTCACTTGAAATTTTCAACCGGAATTTGTTGAATCTCCCAACAACAAGAAAACACGCTTTCGTGATCTCGTGCACAAATTTATTGGAGAGTCCCAACGTGCACCTAGATCTTTATGGGAACGGGGATACCGCACACAGGGAGTCTTCATTGGGATCCAATTGCATACTGCAACTGTTCCGCAATCAACGTCGTTTGAGCATTCTTACCACGTTCGAAGCGATAATACGTGAAAAGTCACGGGAGAAAACTCGGCGTTTCGAAAGATGCATGCACGCGTCGTGAGTGTATCCGTGTGTGGTGCTATTATGTTAAAGTGCAGTAAAATAAATAAGTAACGATAATTACAGTGGATTTCGATGATCTCGCACGTTGTACTATTGAGCAACGTCAAAGTGTGCCAATACTTGGATGGGTGATCGGTGGAGAACTGAGCAGGAACGCCCACATCGATATAGGTTTTCCACAGTTTCCCTGTGCCCTCCCTGGGCGGGCTTCAAGAGACTTGAAATGGGGAATTGACAAGTTGCAGGTAAAAGGAATGGGTTCTTCAAAGCTCCCGAGGGCATACGAAGAAATGTCAAAAATGGGCGAAAGAAAAAAAAATGCCCTATGTGAACTGATGTTGCGTATTATGGTAAATGGAAAAGTCGTCGATGCTGGGCACTTTTTTTTTCATCGAATCGTCGACTCGCAACGTGTTCTGCGAAGGCTTATGGACAAGAGTCTGAGATGGCTGTGCTTCCGGAATCCATCATTCAGATTCGGTACGATATTTTTGATAAGAAGAGCGGTGCCGGGGGGGGGGGGGGGGGAGTAAGCGAAGTAAAGATGGACAAAAATATAAAAGAGTAAAAAGGAAAGGATGAAAATTGCTTGGGCCAGAACGAAGTAGGTCGAGACTACGCGAGGGTGGAAATCCCCGCGGGGTGAAAGACGCTCGAAAAAAAGCCACCCTCGGACTGCGGACCCCTTGCGATGTTCGGGGGAAAAAAACCCGGGCTCTCTCTTTTGAAGCCCCTCTTGCACCTCGCCTCGCTTCCTCACCCCACGATTCTCATCCCTTAACGATTTTTTCCTCCCCCCTCAACCCCATCGACGTCGACGCTTACTAATTACGTTTTTAAGCGAAATTACTTGCGCGCGCGCTTCATCTCGCTCGCTCGCTCCTTGTGCTGCTATTCCCCACTATGGCATCCGGCGTCGACGTTTCGAGGCTGTGCCGGGACCGGAGGGTAGGTATAACGCGTAACGGCCGTGGGTGGCTTAAGACCCCGCAGGACGCGATGGGGTGGCGCCCAAAGCCACCCGAGATGTGGCCCGATGAAAAATGCCGTACGGAGAGCTTCACGGGGAGGCAGTTTTTTTTACATTTTATTTTTTTTACTTCGCATTGTTTTTTAAATTCCGCACGATCGGTGCGCCACTAGTCCGATCTGAAATCACTTGGTCCGAAAGGATTCCAGTAAAGACGAGGATTTCTTCTAGTTATGCGGAGATGTCTGCGCGAATCGACGTTGGTTGACGGAAAGAAAACATCGGGTGGTCGAAGTCCGTCGTCGCGGTATGCAAAAAAATTTTTTGTTAGTCCAAAAAGTGTATGCTTTCTGCAGGTGCTATATTCGTGGTTAGGAATATATATATATATATATACCAAGTCACTATAATTTAACCAAGTCACTATAAATAAAAACTTTGGGCGCTCGACTTTTTAAATATTTAATAAATTTCATCAATTTAGTTTAATTAACCGTTTTTAATTTGGCACGATAGTAATTAGAGAAACTATTATCACACGTTCATACACAGTTTCGGGATTTTTATTCAAGAAATCTATGGTTGTTTTACAGTACATTAAATACCGTTGATATGTTAACGGATTTATGTAAATGAAAGATTACATAAATGGCTAAATTTTGAGCGCCGCAAGCTTTCTTTTATACTCACGTATAGGTGACTCAGTAAAAAAAATGATTTTCTACTTTTTAGTAGATTATATACAAGCTCGTTTAAATGAATTGTTTTACATATAAAGTATTTTCTACTTTTTAGTCTTTAATTTATTTTGCTACAGCTCTGAAATGTTTGCAAAGTTGGATTAATTCTTCCAAAAAAGCTCTTCCGGCTTTCAGCTTGTAAAAAAACACGACAACGCTTTGTCGAATTTGAAATATTGGCATGTTGGCTGAAAGTTTGGCCGGTAATGCGGGGCCGGAAAGATTCACTGATACAAGACATTTTTCTTTAATTGGCCTTGTTATCTTGATGTTGTACACAAAGGTTGCTACTACCGGTAATATTTTGATATCAACAAGTTGTAATACAGGAATACCGGTGTTTCGGTATTTGCCGATATTTATGGGAAACATTCATTAACCTTTCACCTTCACACCGTGTCTGGCTATAACACGCTGGTCACAGGGGGTCGCAGCGACCCCAGCCATGTATCAAACGATTGCCGCGTTGACCGTATCGTTCCGAATGACTCATAAGAAATCAAGATATTAGTTTAAACCTTCTAGAATGTGGCATTTGCGCTATTATATTTTTATCGAATTTTCAAAGGGCGAAAGAAAACAGCCAGGGGTCAATGCGTAAAAAGCCCCTTTTCACTAAAAAAATTAACAAACTTGCGTTTTTCCATTTTTTCGACCCTCATCTGTACTTACGAAGGGTACACCGAAGCACCACCAAAAGGCAGGCCAGTCGCCTTGGCCAACAACAACTTGTAACAGTAATTTTGGCTTCAAGCTGCTCCTGGGGTCATTTTGGCCCAAGGTCACCGCGGAGGGTTAAAAAACGTCAGAAGCTTGAATTTGACGTTGAAGTTGTAGAAAAAATACTGTACAGCTAAGTGAAACCATAGTATTTATTAAAAATCACCGTCTTTTATTGAGATCTTCATTTATTATACATTGTTGACAGTTCAAAAATATTTAATGCAGGTAATGATATTTTAAGACTTTCAAACGTAGTAAAAGAAACATGTACAACCAACTTAAATGGAGATAATAACAATTATAATAACATTTTTAAGTTTTAAACTCTAATATCGAATTATCGGCTTTATTCGGGTCCAATATCGGTTTGTCAATATCAGATTTTCGGTTCATTATTCCGGTTTTTCGATATTATCGAAAAACTACATTTTCTGCTTTTGCATACAAAAACATGACAACTAAAACGCATGCTCTAGTTGTGTACATATAAGTGCGTGCATTGCAACGCTGAGAAACAAAAATGGTTGTACTTTCGAATTGTGCAATCACGGATCGGCGATCTAATTTTCGGTCACAATAACCAGGCTGAAGGGGCCTTCCTAAGCTTGGAATTCATCGACAGTTTTGAGGCACAAAATAACATAAAATAACAAAATTTTTAAAAATGTCACGTTGGGTGGACAATTCCGACTTGATCGCAAGCTCCGCAATTATGTCACCACCAAAAATTTCATCGCATGTCCCCCATCGCAAAATTTGTTCAACACCCCCCCCCCCCCCCCCCCACCGTTAAAATGCAAATCCATTGGAACGCTCCACAAAACCACCAACTACCACTTTTTGACCAAGAAAAATAAAAAAACGGCAATTTCAATTAACACGTATTCGTTCGACGCCGTTGAGCGCGTACAATTTTGACGGAACTCCGCCCACCCTCGAAAGCCCCAGATTAATCGACTGCTCGCCAGCAACGGTTTGTGGCAAATCGCGATTCGTCCCCAAATATCAGAAATACCCCCCGTGCTACGCGGACCATTTATTACCGGCAATTTATCGACGATGTAAGTGTGATGCAAATATCGAGATGGGCAGAAGCGGAACATACGACAAAGTGCTCGACTCCATGAACGACAAAATTCGCCCGCGAGTACGGGTGTTTCTTTGGCAATGAAAAAAAAAAACGCTGGAGAAAAGTTGCGCGCATCTCATGAATAATTTCTCGCTCGTCGATGCCGCGGCACGCGGTAGTAGAAAACACGCGCGGGGTCGATCGTAAAAGCGTATATATATAGAACTGCGTTCCGGGGCCACGAAGGGTGAATGTATTATCCTATATATATATATATATATATATATATATATATATATATATATATATATATATATATATATATATATATATAAATATATATATAAATATATATATACACATATATATACACATATATATATATATATAGAGCGTGAAGGGTGCAACTGGACCGCGATTCGAGGCTCGTATAGTGCGACGGTGAGAGCCTCGATGTAAATCCTTGCAGATAAAAAATCCGCACGGGCAACCCAGTATGTATATGCATAGTGGATGGTGAGCCCAGTTATTGGCCGCTCCAACAGTAATTGGCAGTCTCCCGGAAGTACCCCCACGGATAAAAAAGAGTGGGTTGCCCGCAAATTTTTTTTTCCGTTCGTGGGTGGCCAATCACTATTCCTTACTTTAAGGGCAAGCCTTAAATATATACACGCACACACGCACACACGCACGCACGCACGCACACACACACGCACGCGCACACACACACACACACACACACACACACACACACGCGCGCGCGCGCACGCACGCACGCACGCACGCACACACGCACGCACGCACGCACGCACGCACGCACACACACACACACACACACACACACACACACACACACACACACACACACACACACACACACACACACACACACACACACACACACACACACACACACACACACACACACACACACACACACACACACACACACACACACACACACACACACACACACACACACACACACACACACACACACACACACACACACACACACACACACACACACACACACACACACACACACACACACACACACACACACACACACACACACACACACACACACACACACACACACACACACACACACACACACACACACACACACACACACACACACACACACACACACACACACACACACACACACACACACACACACACACACACACACACACACACACACACACGCCCGCGCGCGCGCACACGCACATATATTTATATGTATGTATGTATATGCGTATGCTATGTGGGGAAAGTACATTTTCAACCCTTTTATATCAATATAATGTTGCCTTTAAGCACATCTGGCTGCTTTGAGGTCGGTACTTAAAACTTTAAGAAAATAAATCGTTGGTTTCGGAGCCAGGATGGTCCTTGAATTCCAATGTCTTCAAAATCACCTTTCAGAATGTCTCTCTCGCTCTCTGTATATATACGTATACATATGTAACGCCATGAGCATGTCGTAGAGCGAAAAAAGAAGAAACGTCGGTGGTGCCGAGAACAACGGTGTTGGACGACCCCACAGTGCCGATTGTACCGTGACTCACCCACGGTCGCACCCAACCCATTTTTTTTAACCCCTCGCGTCGGGTGCCACCGAGGACCCGCGCACCCCCAATTTTATATGAATATAGGTATATATGGGCCAAGAGATGAATCCTTTCGCCCTGTGCTCTCGCTCTCTAACCATCTACTATATATATATATATACACACACGTATCCACCCTTGCTTCGATGTCTTAGCGAAGGAAAAAAAAGGGTTCGAACCCCACACGAGGAAAAAAACTGATGCGCCCCAGCCTCCGCGGTGTCCTTCCGTGCGGAGCTTTGCAGTCTCCACGAGTTCATACTGTGCGTGAATTATATACGGAGGTATTGGAGAAGAAAAAAATCAATCGATTTATACGAACTCGAGGTTTTCGAGAGCCTCGAGCTTTTTCAAATTTAATATTATCTTTCGATATTATCAATTGCGAAAAATGTTGCGTGGCATTATGAGAAATGCCACGCAACATTTCACAAATCTGTCATTTCGCAAATCTGTCTCGGTGGGGGAGGGTGGAAGTTGAGGAGGTAAGTGTGCGGATGAACGATTATCTTCAATGCGAAGAATTTTGCGAACTTGAGGTCAACAATCGTCTTAATTGATTATTGGTCGATTTATCGGTACATGAATGGCATTAACTTTGTTTTAAACGTCCACGTAGGGGATGGAAAAAGATCTTCCTTCGGAGTCTCTATTCGACTGACGGTGAATTATGACAAATTATTTTGTCATAATTAAATATTATTGAGGAAAACGTCAATAAAACAAAAACTCATATTTTTTGGTCCGTCGCTAAGTTCAGGCAAATAAAGGGGGAGATACTTTTAGGCGAGAGAAAAATTGCAGTTTTTCATGATTTTTTTTTTTTAATTAAAGATTTCTTCACCATTTTTTAGACTTAGGGTATGTTTTATTACTACTTTTGGCTGTTACATGGTAATTTTTAAATATTATTAATCATTAAAAATCACAGAGGTATGGCCCGGTCTTCTAAACCGGTTGCAGCGGATGTTGTCAGACGGCGCGACAGGTAGCGTCGGCGGGGTTAATCTGAAAAAAAACCGACGAAAATGTTTCTCTCGTCAACACTCACACGCAGTACATGAACCAAGAAAAAGTGAGAAATATTAAATATCAATGAAATTGTACACTTTCAAACAAAAAGATTGAATTTTCCGAAAAAATCGTTACATTGTGCAATAAAAGATACTTTCTTTTTTATTTTCAACAAACTGTAGGGTCCTCTTTTAAGCAATAATATTCGAAAGGTTTATACGAAATTCCATCAGAATCGGTCGATTAGTTTTTTAGCTATACAGCACGCCAATTTTGAAAATGCAGTATAGAAGACCGTGCCATACCGGCACCATTTTGTAAAGATAAATTTAAAAAAATACCATGTAACAGCCAAAAGTAGTAATGGAACATACCCAAACAAGTCTCAAAAATGGTAAAGAAATATTTTCTTAAAAAAAAACATGAAAATCTCTTGCGTTCAACTCTCATTCGTCATGGCGAATTAAAAACTGCTGTTCTTTTTTTGTTCAAACGATCTTCCCGACCTCTAGTTACGATACGACTTCGTTACCCCTGTATTTTTTTTGTAGAATTTTTTTTTCTCTTCCACGTCGCCGAAAAGAACATTTGGCCCTTCGACCCTCTGCAATCGCGCATATAGAAGAGGAGGAGAGCCGCAAAGCGTTGCAAGATAAATTGCGATTTGAATTTTTTATTTTTTTCTTTCACCCCGCACCATGTCCCGAGATCGCACATACGCGGTGGCGCGTCGATAGTGGAGCCCTAGACACCAAGGCACAAGCCTCCCATGCCGCCTGGAACGGAAGGGGTGCAAGGGAGTTTTATAAGAACAGCGAACGGGTATAAAAATGCTCAACCCTCTCGCGTTCTCTGGGGTGGGCTATGGATTTTTTTTGTCAGTGGGCGGTTGATTAATGCGAAGGGTGTAATGCAGGATCTTGCGTCGCGTATTATGCATAGTACAAATATTATATATATATGTAATAAAATTAATATATGCATACGAGGGTCGGGAGGGGTTTCGGAAAGATCGACGTGAGAGGGTTATACAGCAATGGATAAAGGGTTGATCGATCATTCTCACCTCACAGAAGGTGTGAGGGACTGGATGTAGGCGCGCCTATGAGGGCCATTCAAATTGTTGCAAAAATATACATTTTGCATTCCGTTATTCTACACGTGACCCCCCTTAAGACTGAATAATGTATCAATTTAAAACGCTTTGCGTGCACAAGTTCTCAACCAGCATTTCAAAAACGACTACTGTATGGTTCTATCGACTACTGCACTGTTGATATTCTTGTGTAAAAACATTGTGACGATTTCATTGTTAGCAGTGTAGCTGATTGTTCCAGGAAGAATTGGAGGCAGTCTTAGATAGAATTATTTTTTGATAGAATAGTTTTTGATAGAATAGTTTTTAATAGAATAGTTTTTGATAGAATAGTTTTTGGTAGTAAGATATAGAATTTTTATTTGATAGATAGAATAGTTTTTGATTTTAGATAGAATAGTTTTTGTTACTGCGATAGAACAAATATTTCTATAGTACTACGATTTAATTTTTCACGATGGAAAGAAGGCTTGCATTGGACTTTGGATATTTTTAAAATTATTTTTTGTATTTCATCGATTGAAACGTGATCGAATAGTTTCGACGAAAATGACAAGGGTAATGTAAACTTGGAAGGCTTGGGATCGTAGAAGCTCGCAAGGCATTTGTAAATTGAATAATAAAAATAATAGTCTGAAAAACAAAACATGAAAATAAAATAAAAAGTACAATGAAGAAATTAAAAATAATAAATTGAATATTAACATTTTTTTAAAACATATTAGAAATAAATTGAATAATAATATGAATTTAATTAGGTATAGAAAATGTGTAGACAATATTAATCCAAAATTTATGGGATCATTTTAAGATGATAATATAAATTTTACAGCATGAATCGCTCTGTTTAATTTCGTAATACAGACTGCTCTTCTTAGTTTCTCCCACTATACTGACATGAGTGGGAAAAAAGTTGCGCGGTCAACTACAAAGAGCAGTTTCGATTGGGAAAAAAAATCTGATGGCTCCCACGTAGCGGGGCTTCGCACCCCCGGACGACTTGCAATTGTTCTTGCGTCCCGGGCATTGTTTAGCCGGGGAAAAAAAATTAATTTAACGCGATGGCGGAGCTTCTGGGGCGGGAGCGAGATTGGAGCCCGTGGGGCATTGAAGGAACACCCGGAACTTTTAGCGGTGCACAGTACGCGTGGTATAAATCCAAAGGACAAACCCTCTCGTAATTCTTCAACCGCCTTTTCGTCTTATCTCGTGCGAAAAGTAAAGTAAGTAGGGAGACCCGCAATGAGGGGAACGAGAGGAGATATCGTCGTAAACTTTTACGAATTTTTTTCTCTGCACACGGACAACGCTGGAGTAGGTTACAGCTTGAGAATAAATAATGTGCTTTTTTTTAAATCATTTTTCAAGATGAGGTATTCCGATCGGCGGACTTTGGTGACTTTTCCGCGATATTTACCGCATTGAAAATTGCTGAAAATTACGGTCTGGTCTGAAAATGTTTATCAGAATGAGGCATGAAGAAAAGGATAGAAAAGGGGCAAAACGAAGGCATTGAGTCCACGTGGCTCACCGCAAAATGAGACCTTTTTGGGATTTTTTTGTTGCTGAGAATACCAAAAAGTCAATCTACATGAGGTTTGAAGGGATTATTCTATATGTGTTGACATATACGAAAATAAATTACGAACAAAATACAAAATGGCGGCTCAGTCGTAGTTAGAGCGTTTTCTAAGGTCCTCTGCGAGAGGACGCAGAACTTATATGGATTAGAAGAAAGAAGAAAAAAATATTGTTGTGATTTACAGTAGTTTTGCTAGAGGAGCCCCCACGATTATTTTAAAATATAATTGTTCTGCAAAATGGCATCGGTTTATATCAATTTTCTTTGGCCAAAAAAGATCGCTCTCGATGGGTTCATAAATACGAGAATTGTCGATGAATCGTAAAAATCGTGTGCACTTCTTGAAATAATCTATCCGAGAAACTGCAATAAAAAAATCAATTCAATCGGATGAAAAATGCTCGAATTGTGTGTACTCCCAATTTCAGAAAAGTGGTTTCGAGAAAAACGCATTTAAGGGGGAATATATACATTTATACGGACAAAAATTAAGCAATTTCGACGGATTTTTTAAACTAAGAAATGATTATTCTACAATTTTTTAACTTTAGGTATACTTCAATAGTGTATTTAAGTATACAAAACAATTTTTTTAAATTCATTAATCAACAAAATGGCGGAGCTGTGGCAGAGTGTTACAGCAAGGTTGCCGCGGGTGTTGCCAATCGACGTGCAGTCTAGCTTCCGTAGACTTTCGTGTGCAAAAAAATGCAAACATTTTTTCAAACAGAACACGTATCTATAGTTTCCAGGTGACGGTAATTAAAACGAAGAAAGTGCAAATTTAAGACAATGGCTCGAATTTACAAAAAAAGTCAACATTTCACGCAACATTTCAGTAAAATCTGAAATAAAAAGGTAGTTCTTTCCTAATTTTTCAAAAACAATTCTCATCAAGTGGACGGTAGCAATATTATCAATATTATCTACCAACTTTCAACTCAATCGCCTTAAATAGTTTTTGCGTAATCCCGCACCTCAATATCGATAAAGAGCGCTGAGACGCAGCGTAGACGGGCTGTAACGTTTAATGTTTTTCAAATTTCTCTTTGAATCTTTTGAAAAATATTCTACGTATACAGTTCTATCGTTTAAAGAGAAGAAAAAGAAATCGATTTTTGGATAGTCGTAAATGTATATCTCGCCTTAAGGTTTAAAAACTGATTTTGGAGTTATCGTCCAAATTCGTTAGTTGTTGCCCCGTTGTGTATTTATTGTACAACAACCAGACCAACATCTCCAAATAAGTAGTTCCACCGTCTAGGCGGATTCGTGCGTTTCGGAGCGCTCGAGGTCGCTTCGGAAGATGAGCTGCAAAAAAAACCAAAAATATTTCGCGTACAATGCCTTTTGTAGATTATTCTTATGATGTTTATACATCATTAAAACAAACAAACCAACAAAAGGGTCTTAAGGATGTTGAGTCCCAAATCGCAAATGATGAACAAATTCTGAAAATTTGGTATGTTTTTGTATGAAGTATTTCAGAGGTCGTGTAAGAATTTCACGACAATTAGGAAGCTCGTTATTGAACAATTAACATTCACAAATTAAATGTTGTTTTATGGAAACTGATGCAACTTTGCAATAAGTTTTTTTTTGACCTCTCAATTTTATAATATCTACAATATACTGAACGCACCGGAAACAAAACGAAGTTTATTGATAAATTTTTTTCTGATATCTTTTAAAAATTGTTCTTAACAAAATGTTAATTGCTTCATAACGAGCTTCCTAATCGTCGTGAAATTTTAACACGACCTCTTAAATACTTCATACAAAAACATACGAAATTTTTAGAATTTTCTTATCATTTCTTATTTCAACCCTTAAGGAGGTTGAAGTAATGATGATAGAATTCGGAAAATTTGGTATGTTTTTACATGAAGTATTCAGGAGGTCGTGTAAAAAATTTCATGACGATTAAGAAGGTATTTATTGAACAATTAACAATAACATGTTTCATAGGGACTCAACATCCTTAAAACGTCTTAGGGGTCTTCTCACTTTAGACGCTCAAAAAGGCTATTTTCATGAATTTTTTTGATAGGTTTATATCGTAGATATTGATATAAAAGTTGTTACACTTAATGAATACACTTTCGAAATACACCAAAAAAACGGTTTTTCGTGTATTTATGTAACCCAAACAAACTTTAAACGCATTTTTTTCGACACAACGTTTTTTGACGGCTTGTTGATAAAATCTTCGAATCTACTGAACCGATCCTTATGAATTTTTAACCACATATTCTTTACAACTATGGCTATAGCGCATATCAAGGACTTTTTTACAATTTGATATTTACTAATTTCTTTTTGCCAAAAACGGTGAAAAAACACGTTTTTGTAGGTTTTTTTTTCGAAAAATGGCCGCCATCTTCTTATTTTTGCATATATGAAAAATCGTATGATACGCGCTATAGCCATTAACATACTGAATCTAAAACATTTTGATTTTTTTGTTTCGGATGATCCATCCCCGAGATTTCTTCAGCAGCGCAGACCTACAATTTTTTAACTACCATTGTCGACTGTAAATAGTGACTTAAAGAAATTTAAATTATTTATTATGTATTGCGAAAGTGCATTCATTAAGTGTAATAACTTTTATATCAATATCTATAAAATAAACCTATCAAAAAGATTCATGAAAATAGCCTTTTTTTAGCGTCTAAAGTGAGAAGACCCCTCAAGCTGAATGATTATTATATTTCAACCCCCGCACGTGTGACGTATCGAATGCACAAAACAATCGAGTTTAATCGAGACAATGATAAATTAGGAAACTGTCGGGGACGATACGAAATCTGAGCATTATT
>OX632357.1:15949853-15982353 GCA_951751655.1 Ophion costatus | reverse complement strand
CAACAAAAGATCAACGCAAACTAAACCTTTGTAAACATTTGGAAAACAATCCCCATCTTGGCTATTGTAAACCATCTATATTGAATATTAAACCAGCAAGGTCTGATGAAAGATTACAAATCTTGGTTGACGAATAAAGACCATTGCTGCCAATCTCAATATCCGCAGTCGCCGTATTTCGGCAACGCCTAATATTAATTAGTGGTAATAATAAATAATCTCTTGACATACTTATGAATGGGCATAATTACACAGTACTCAAAGTTTCATTCCAAGTTGTATAGAACATACGCTAACACAGTTTGTTCATAATAATTATCAATAATATATTTTTTTGAGTTGATGGTGACCATTTTTTCGCTCATTTACGTAATAAAAATATATTATACAAATGCATAATCTGGCCCTTTAATTTAGATTTTTTTAACGTCTTAATTAATTCCTTATTTCCAACGCATACTCCCGCAGGTTTTTTCGTATAACCCTTTCCAATTAAATCCTTTGCCATCACTCCCGACCCGCACTTTGCTAATCTAACCTAACTTCCGTTGGGTCCACAGCCATCCGATGCTGTGGACCCGTACCTGTATATATGGCCGTATATTCTTCTGATTCTCTGGTGCACAGACTTTAACTCAAGTATCTATACCAAGGTATCAGAAGTATAGGTCTTCCTGCAAGTACTGGCCACGCACAATGCCGCTTACCTCGAAGTACCGCCAGAGCCAAACTACGATCGCCCACCTACCAATGTCTGTCTCTTTAAGCATATTTTTCATGAAATATCAGATCTACCGAATAAATCTACATTTCGTATGCATTTTTTACGGTTCATTAAAAAAAAACGTATTAACCGTAAATTTACTCAACTGGATCGCTCTAACCTCGTTGAAGAACTCAAGTAACGTCATCTGATCACGAAAACAGATACAGTACACTCGACGTGTCAAGGAGATGCGCGCTCGCTCGCGAATGTTTTCGCTGACAAATTTTTTTTCAGCCCGTCATACATTGTTGTTCGACATTTTTGTTGACAGCTCACCCATCTGATGACCTACCATAATGGCACGTAGCCTATAAGAAAAAAACGGACTTTCCATTTTAGGTGTATATATATATATATATATATATATACATATATATATATATATATATACACACACATATATACATATATACATATATATCTATATGTATATATACATAATAAACAATATTATCCATTGTTTACTCGAAAAATCCAAAGCTGTTCCTCGTATGTTCCTTGGAATGGACAAATTCAATATTACGCTTCAAGTAAACTCTGCAGATTGTCCTTAAGGGGTCTGCATAAGCTTGAAATAAAAAAATATAACTTTTTTATTCTATGGCTTGATAGCCTAGAGTCTTAACTTCAGTTTGCAATCAAAATTTGGTATACATTCCAAAAACTAATCGGTTTAGGTCGATTTTTGCAAAAGGTCAGGTTTAACTCTTTTTTCTTTTGCGTTGTTATCAAAAATGTCTTTTATGAAATGGATTTATGAACTACTATGAAAACTATGTTTTATGAAAGTC
Source organism: Ophion costatus (assembly GCA_951751655.1). NCBI lineage: Eukaryota > Metazoa > Arthropoda > Insecta > Hymenoptera > Ichneumonidae > Ophion > Ophion costatus. The sequence continues at coordinate 15,980,796 of OX632357.1, read as the reverse complement.
GAATCGCAAAATATAATCGTCGGGTTCACTTCAAATTCGTATAGAGCCTAGCTTATAACTTTTTCAATTGCATGGACGGATGGTTTTTTTATCCGTTTATCTTTTTGTTAATAATAAATTATTAAAGTTGTGTTTTTTGGTCGAAAGTCGGACTTTTTACCTATCAGCTCATACGATCCATTGACGAGGGGTACATTTTTTTACTTCCTGTTTCTGATGACCGTAGTTGTCAGATCAGACTTCACAGATCAGCGATGCAGCAAGCGGCACTTTGTTTTGATGAAAATTGTATTTTTATCGATATTTTTCAATAAAAATGCCTCCAGCTTGACAAGACTATGTATTAATTGCGTGTAAAATCTCGACCTGCCCATCCCAATACAGGCGTCTGAAAAAATTAAATATTGACTTGTTTTTTGTGTCCTAAGCCTATGCAGGCCCGTTCAATCTGTCTGGCGTGCTGAGAACTAATATTACATAGGCATAAAAGATCCCAAGTATTTTTTCTCTATAAAGATATACTGATTGTCGTATACACGCAATCCACAAGTCTGCTTGCGGTGTGGCTGGGTGGCCGCAGAACGTCAAAATATACTAGCCACTGTTATGGAAATCAAAGCCAGATATATGCCACACACACACACACACACACACACACACACACACACACACACACACACACACACACACACACACACACACACACACACACACACACACACACACACACGCGCGCGCGCGCGCGCGCGCACACGCACACGCACACGCACACGCACACGCACACGCACACGCACACGCACACGCACACGCACACGCACGCACGCACGCACGCACGCACACACACACACACACACACACACACACACACACACACACACACACACACACACACACACACACACACACACACACACACACACACAAACACACGCACACACACACACACACACACACACACACACACACACACACACACACACACACACACACACACACACACACACACACACACACACACACACACACACACACACACACACACACACACACACACACACACACACACACACACACACACGCACACGAACACACACCACGCGCGCACACACACACACACACACACACACTAAATTAAATTTCTCCATGTGGTACATATATTTCCAGGGTATAAGTGATAAAATATCTATCATAGAAGGCTCTATTGTGTGTTGGACGGGTCTCTCTGATGGGACCACGCCGCGCACAATACCTCTCGCGAAGCGTTGGCGTGAGGGCTGGATCTCCGGTGGGTACCGCGACTTTTCACGACGTTAAAGGGTGCCGCCGTGTACTACGTGTATCGGGCGAGCTTTGGATCCGTTCCGTATAAGATCAGGCTGTACGTGTCAGGAGCATATACCTGTCGTCACATAGAATTTCCGCGTAGACAGGCAATACGAGTGCAATCGGATGAAGTGGAGAGGTCCATTTCGCATCGATCTTCGCACAATCGCAATCCGACCATGAGGCAAGCCGTCTAAAAATCGATGGATTTTCCGTTTTTCATTTTTAATCCCGTACTTTGTTTCTGTGAAAATCGAGTTGAGATCAACGAGTGTTGACCCTTGGATTGAAGGGAGATCGGTAATTGGTAGTTCCTTAGATAAGAGACTTTTCCGAAAAATAAGCCTAACATTTTTTTGCTATTTTCTGATTTGTTGGGTTGTAAATGATGATATTCGGTTGGAGGATGCTGAAATTCACTCCCTCCCCTCCCATAGAAAGTTATGGAGTTTTGAAGTTCGCGGAAACATGTGATCAAATAGGGCATTTTTGGAAATACGTCGCCTATATTGGGGGGGGTGGAGGGTCGGGGATTTATAAAAGAAGCCTTTCTAAATACGAACAAATCCAATCAAATCTAGGCCCCTCCGGCGTGAGCGTTTTAATACAGGAGTTTGTTTGGGTAATAAATGAGAAAATGGCAAAAAAATGTTAGGTTCATGTTTCGGAAAAGTCGCTTATCGAAAGCAATGTTCTTCAACTTTCTTGAATACGACCCCCTTTACAAGTAAAAAACTTTGACGACCCCCGCCAGATCTGGTAAGGGAAGCTTTGAAATTATTAGTGCCATTTGTCACTTGCTACTTATGTGAACTAATGGTTCAGTAAAAGAGACGAAAACCCAGCACTTTTAGCGTAGAATTAGAAGTTTTGGTGGAAGGTAAACGGTTGCATACTGAAAGTAACTGCAATCAAATGTTGCCTCTCAACTTGCTCCAACTCTGAGAAATAGGGGTTCAAAACTTAAAAATCGTCGTATCTCGAAAACTAACAGCCGGATCAAAAAATATTTCAAACAAAAGTTGTTTGGAATAATAAATTACGTATAAAGTTATTCAACATCCAGGCCTCTATCTGTGAAAATAGCGGCTCAAAAACGATTAGAAAATTCGGGATTGATGCATGTGCGAGCGGAGTCGACATATCACTGCGACCTTGTCTAGGTGTTTGTGCCGCTATTTTCAAAGATAGGGGATTGGCCGTCAGATAACTTTATACTTATTTTATTATTTCAAACAACTCTTGTTTGAAAGATTTTTTGAATGGGCCATTAATGATCGAGATACGACGATTTTTAAGTTTTCAGCCCCTATTCCTTAGGGGCGAGTTGAGGCGCAACATTTCATTGGGGTTACTTTCAGTATGCAACCATCTAGCTTCAGTAAAAATTCTAATTCTACGTTAAAAGAGCTGTGTTTTCGTCTCTTTTGCTGGACTATAACGATCTCTTTAATGGTGAACACAAAAACTAAGAAGAGAAATAGGCTTCAATTAGAAAATGATTTGGTTATTTGCATCTCAAAAATAGAATCATGACTCGACAACTTATTGAAAAAATAAACAGGCACAGCCTTTTCACTGAAATTGTTGTACTTTTATTGTAGTGCAGTACCTACAAACCTTGCTTTTTACTTTTACCTGCCTTGCGACCGCGACCCCCGAGCAAGGTTTTGCGACCCCCTTGGGGATCGCGACCCACACGTTGAAAAACTCTGATCCAAAGAATTACCCGGTAATTTACGTAAATTGAAAATTAGGATAATTTCGGGGCGATTTTCCACCGGCAAATTGAATGCAAGTTGAAGCCAAGGAATGCCAGTTTGACGAATCGAGTGCATTCATGAATGTATAACGAGACAATTACGATTGCCGGGTAAGACGAAGCGCCTGAGACAATCGGACTGTTTTATGAATAGAGATCGACCCGGTCCAATTACGTTTGAAGCGCGCAACGATCCAGTGGGGTAAAAAAAATAGAGGAGTATTCCACAAGTACCTCCATTACGACGAATGTTTCGCTGACTGGTTCACCCAAGTGCTCCCCGCATTAATTCAGCGGCGATCGATCGGGCCTGAGTGGCTTTCGACCTTGAACCTGTCCGAGCGCCGATTTCCCATTGTAAAAGGGAATGAACGGGAGGCGATAAATAGCCGGGTCCATCGGTCGACGTAAACCGCGCCACCGATCGATAAAATTGATTTCTCTTTTATCCTTCTCCCCTTCCACTCCTCGTCCCTTTTCCACCCCCTTTCCGATCCCGTGGAAATTCCACGTATATCAATACAGTGAGGTTCTTTTTTTCGTCGTGAAATACCCGCGTTTGACTGACAGGGATTAAATTCGCCCTGGCAGTCACATATTAAATCCGTCATTCGTCCAGCCGCAGGAATCCGAAACCTAATCGCAGCCGAGACTTTTTGGCCTTCGTCAAACGAGTCCCCGTTGCGGAGACGGTTCGCGTCAAGCCGCGTACGCCCTGTGAGGGTCCTCAGTTGATTTTCCATTTCTGGGTGACAACTCGCGTACGAGGATCCATCGGGACCAAATGATCTTTACTCCTTGTCACGCTGAGTAGCCTTGTTCATCGGACACTCACGTAGCATGGTCCATTATAACCATTACGTGCCTCTTCAGCCATTTCGTTTTGTTTTCAAAATCAGCGGAAAATTTCTGTCCTGCTGATTTTCTTCTAAGTTCTAGAAAGCAGTCGATTATTCAGCATTTTCAATGCTGGGACTCACAACTAGGCTTCAAGCTTGCATTTGGTTTTTTTTAAAATCTATTTACGGTCATTTTTCGTTAAATTGCAGTCTGTTGAAAATCACTAAAAAAAATCGGATCTTCTTTGTCCATTGATTTTTGTGGCTACTGTATATTTATACATAGGAACGGTAATTTTTAAGACGTTCAACTTTGAGGACCATCTTCATAGTGGCGAGATGTCCTGTACTCAAAATCAATAATCAGTTTAGTAAAAGAATCGCTTGCCCATCCGGAAAACAACCAGATGCACTGATAGTCAATATTACAAAATATCCATTTCCCATATAAGGTACCTGAGGGTAATAAGGTCTAGGGATATTTGAAATAAAATGAAAAATATCCAATTTAATCGACATACTTTAATTATAATCATTATTCAAGTGCAGCTTCTCAGAAAATATTATCGAAAAATGGTAACTTGCACCATAAATAAAAACAATATTAAACATTTTTTAAACTCTTTATAGGAGGCCGTATATTACTATGGTAGGATAATAAGGCCTACGGCTTTAACATACTTAAATAATCAAACTATACGTAATATATTTGGTATTTGATATCAATAATCCTCTTCAGCTTTGTATAAACTCAAAGTTTCTCGTTGCACTACTGCTCGGACAGCTGACATCAGGTCGTTCTCTGACTCCAACACTCGTTTCGGAGGCATCGGGATCGGGGCACTAAAAATAACGATCAATTAATAAGTAATAAATATGCGTACTACTTATTTACATTCGTAGCATCTTAAAAGTAATGTGAAATACATTATAAAACAAACAAACTTTGCTACGAGAAGTAGGAGAATAATAAGGCCTATGGTTAAATTTAGTACGCCTTAATAACCGTCGATCACGTATGTAAGAAAAACAAAATAAAAAATATTTGAACCACGGTACGGTCTTCAAATATTTATGATCATCTAAGCTTGAATTAATAGAGATGAAGACTGTGATTTCAGATAGATAAGTGTAATATTACAAAAAATACTTACGTTATATTCGAATCGGCTTTAAGGGGGAATTGTCTTTTTTTTCGCAAAATTTACCGCTTTTTGGGAATTTTTTTGTGAAGAAAGTATACAACGGAAAACTTGTGAAACTTGGCATATAGTTTTATTGATCTGTTCACTACATAAAAAAAAATTTTTAAACATTTTCATCAAAAAATCCGCCTCCCACCCCCCTCGACGCGCGATGGTCCTTTTTTGATGGTGTGCACGATTACAGCCTTCACGTTCATCCTGCAACAAAAACCCAAAAAGCATTTTACTTTAGACACATATAGCTATCGTTTGATGAAGCAAAAAAGCAATACGTTTAATAGTTTTTTATTTATAACAAAAAATCTATCAATTTTTTTCGAAAAATCGATACTTCAAGTTCAAAACGTCACCAAATCGTCAATTTTTTTTTTCCCTTCATCGAACGATAGCTATATGTGTCTAAAGTAAAATGCTTTTTGGGTTTTTGTTGCAGGATGAACGTGAAGGCTGTAATCGTGCACACCATCAAAAAAGCACCATCGCGCGTCGAGGGGGGTGGGAAGCGGATTTTTTGATGAAATTGTTTAAAATTTTTTTTGTATGTAGTAAACAGATCAATAAAACTATATGCCAAGTTTCACAAGTTTTCCGTTGTATACTTTCTTCACAAAAAAATTCCCAAAAAGCGGTAAATTTTGCGAAAAAAAAGACAATCCTCCCTTAATTATTGGTGCTGCGCGGCCGCGTACTATGATGGATGATGCAATACTGTCGGCGGGGAGCGAGGTATCGCACATCCGCAAACTTGCAGCGACATATTCGTGCAATAGGGGTCTGTGAGTGTGACCGTGAGCGTGAGCGGTAATTTTGAACATGATTATTATTTTTTAATTTTTATATATATATATACAGGGTGAGGCACATAAAGTGTTACAGAGCAATAGCACTCAAACTATTGATCATATCCAAAAATGTTTCAGACAAAAGTTTCAGTGTTCGAGAAGGCCGGCATACTGGACCACCCTATTTTTCATCGGTGGAGGCGCTGAAGCTACGTCACAGTCAACTCCACTTTTTTACATGGAACCATGTATTTTTTTTCGGTATTTTACGTGTCTAGAATGACCTTGTGTTGTAGGTCGCTGAATTCATCTTAAAATTGGTAATAATGTCATCGAAAAAAATACATGGTTTCATTTAAAAAAGTGTAGCTGACCTTGACGTAGCTTCAGCGCCTCCACCGACTAAAAAAATAGGGTGGTCCAGTATGACGGCCTTCTCGAACACTGAAGCTTTTGTCTGAAACATTTTTGGATATGATCAATAGTTTGAGTGCTATTGCTCCGTAACACTTTATGTGCCTCACCCTGTATACAGGTACTACTTGTTACGGCGAGTAGCCGTCTTTATCGGTCACTCACGTACCGTGGTCCATTATTACCATTACGTGTCTTTGGACCCTGCGATATATGAGGCTGCAACCCCAGAGGTCGCCGTTTCGACCTCCGCGCTTATATCAAACGGACCGTTCTGGCCGCGTGCTGCGTGTCCGATCCATGCGGCTCTCCGATCGGTTCACCCTTTTACCGAAAATAGGGTGCTGTGTATTTGGGAGAACGAGGCGTGCGTGCGTGTGTGTGTGTGTGTGTGTGTGTGTGTGTGTGTGTGTGTGCATCCCTGCGTATAAATAAAAGAAAAAAAGCTAACAAGGGTAGTTGGTCAGGGCTCGTTGGATATTTGTCAGACGCATGTTATTTAGCAAAGTCACTGTACCGAAATGTGTAACGCGAGGTTGATCAACGCCAAAGATAACGCGAACCGACAGCGTGAGGTCTGGAGAAATGGCGAAGGAGACGGGTTCGAGAAGGACGATAACGAGATTGCCAAAATCGAGGTTGAAGTTGGTACACATGTGAGCAGGTAGCAACGTATATGAGAATGTAAAGGACGTATAAAAATTCATGTGCACACACACATAGTTCTCTCTCTCTCTCTTGACGGGTGTTCTTTTTGGGGCGTGAGCGTGGCAAAATGGACATACATGCGAAAAGTTTCCTCCGTTGTACCAGATATACACACAGTCTTATATCGATCAGACGCAACCACGCTCTCCTCTGCTCTCGTGTCTCCACCGACATCCCCATAAATGTAATCCATAAAAAAGGAGAAAAGGGCGAAAACAGGCCTCGTGTGCACCGAAAACACCTCGTGAGACTTTCCATCCCCTTTACCATCCCGGACTCGTGTCATTCGGGAACGAGGAATAAGTAGGTACACTAGATCAAGACGCGACTCGACCGATGTATTCGCGAGGATCGTACAGAGGACTGTCTTGCGGTTCGGACGATCGGTATGAATTTACTGCATATTGGCTTCCCTTTTGCCCTTCTTTTTTATTTCGCGGCATACCGAGAGGGCCATGCATATATATATATATATATATATACATAAATTTATAGCTATTTATAGTGTATATATGAATTTATATATAGCGCAAATAAATAAATACAATCCACACACATATGGATTTGTATTTATTTATTTTCCTTGTCCATATATATATATAAATGTATATGCAAAAAGTCTATCGAGTTTCAGAGTGGACTGCGCGAGACGAATAAATCAGCGAATTCTTTTTCAATTCTTGTCTGCCGAAATATTTCACCGCTTACTCCGCCGTCCTCCGAAACGAAAGCTTCAATTCTCTTCTCAGTTTCGTTCGAAATGTTGAATATACGAAACATTTTCCAAAAGTCCCGTCTGTATGCGATAGAGAAATGGACGGATTTTCGATTCACTTGAACATTCACAAAAGATGGGATTTAATGTTTCACGGGAGAGGAATCGACACCTGCCCTCTGAAATAAGTAAAGGGATATTTCATACATGCGATATTACATTGGGATTATATTTTATTGTATATTAATAGATTGGATATTATATATATGTTATTATAAGTGGATATTTACTTTATAGACACAAAACTTATATATTAATTTTTGTGTCTAGAAATAAAGCAGAATCCAGTCGATAAAAGTGGGGCTGCGCGAATAATTTTCGTTTGGCACTATATGCGAAAGCCACGTGGAGACGAATGAGAGGAAGAAAAAAGATACATGAGGAAAGGAGAGAGCGAGACTCACAGAGTGGAAACGGGAGGTACGGGAGGAAAAAAGGCGAGAGGACGGTCGCAAAACGAGTTTACTATGTTGATACATTTGTGTGTGTGCGTGTGTGTGCTTGGCATAGTACAGAACGAGGGAACTCCGTAGTAATTGTGCGTTACCATGGAAATGCCTGTTTGTTTGGGGGTGCTTTTTTTTATTTCCCTCTTGTCCTCTCACTCTCACTCTCCCTCTCTCGCATTCTTTTGGTCGCGTGGGTTGAAGGGAAGCGAGGGAGCGCGAGAGAGAACAGGAGGATCAGCAGCGCCCTGCGTCGACCAGCAGCGGAGAAGGGTTGCGAAGGGTCCGCCGGAAGTCAAGGACGAAGAACGACGCAGCAGCAGCGGAGCAGTAGAAGCAGTCGGAAAATTTCGAGGGCGGCTCTTTTTTTTTCCCCTACGGCTCGCATGCGATGGCTCTTCGATCTTGAGATACACCGGCCCTGCTGCTCGCACAACGCACGTGTATTCTCCCCCGGAACACACACACACAGTTGTTTTTCCTCGTCCGAGGACTCTGCATATTTTATTTATCGACGGGAGAATACAAATTGTTCTCGAAGCTCGTGATTGAGGAAACGTTATTGCAAGAAGAAACGAAAGAGTTGGCCTAATTTTTACAAGCTTTTAGTCAACTTGCTTCCTTCGTATGTATTTGCGGTTCGAATTTTGTAAGCCATTTTTTAAGGGCTCTTCTCACTTTAGACGCTAAAAAAGGCTACTTTCGTGATTTTTTTTACAGGCTTATCTTACAGATAAATTGATATAAAATTGGTACACTTATAAACACACTTAATAAATACACTTTCGAAATATATTTAACAATTTTTAAACTTATTTCAGTCACTGCTTATAGACGAAAATCGTAGTTAAAAAAATGTCTTAGAAAAATTGTACGTCTGCGCTGATGATCTCTCCGACGTCTCCGCAATCTCGGAGATGGATCATCCGAAACAAAAAAATCAAACGGTTTTATATTCAGTATGTTGATGGCTATGGCGCATATCATACGATTTTTGATATATGCTAAAATAACAAAATGGTAGACATTTTTTGAAAAAAAGAACGTCTTTTTTTGACCGTTTTTGGCAGAAAAAATAGTAAATATCAAATCTTTAAAAATGTCATAAGGGTCAGTTCAGTAGTTTCGAAGATGTTATCAACAAGCCGTCGAAAATCGTCGTTTCGAGAAAAACGCGTTTAAAGTTTGTTTAGGCTACCTAAATACATACAAATGTTCTTTTTATGTATTTCGAAAGTGTATTAAGTGTAACAACTTTTGTATCAATATCTATGATATAAGCCTAGCGAAAAAATTCATGAAAATAGCCTTTTTTCAGCGTATAAAATGGGATGACCCCTTAAGCGCTGGCATTCGATTGAACTGGAATTTGGTATACCTACAGTGGATGAAAAAAATATTTGTACACGTCGTCTTTTTCAAATTATCCTTCGAAAAAAATAAAATGCTTTAAGAAGTTTCTGTGTTCGATTGCTTATCTTGAATATACATGGTATCTGTTTACAAAAATCTTGGGAAAACACGAACGAAAAAATGAAGCCAAATTAACAACAGTTTCGAGTGAGATGGACAAATCCTTTTTTACCCACTGTATGTATCTTCGGTGACAATACAATAATATGGTATCATGGGCTTATAAAATAAATAATATGCAAATAATATGTAGCACGTGAACAGCCAAAGTGGACAAAATTTAATATTGAACGGACGAATACGCACAAGTAAGGCTATTAAGCCGAATCGTTGAACAAATTCTATTGCTAAAAAGTACAAGATGAAAAAATTAACGTAAAAAATATTTTCAAAAACAAAAGTGGAAAAATGAAGGGTATTCTAAAAAGCGAAAGCTGTACATTTGGAATAAACGAATCTATATATTTTCAAAAACAAGCTTTTGTTTATAAACTATTGAATTGAAATGTAAAAAATAATATTTAATGTGTAAAGTTAAATAGAAAAGCTACAGGAAGAATCCTACCCTTGGTCACTGATTGAAGGCGCAGGCAGTACATACTTAATAAAACTTACAGAAACATAGAATTTAAAAAAATGTAATATTTCCTTGGAAGTTTGAGGCGTGAAACGTCATCTCACTCGAAATAAAGCCTTAAGCATTTGACAAACATTGCAATTTTTTAAATTTCTATGTTTATGTAAGTTTCATTAAATTTGTACTGCCTGCGCCTTTGATCAGTGACCAAGGATCGGGTTGTTCCTGTAGCTTTACTATTAACTTCATACACTAAATACTATTTTTTACTTTTTAGTTCAGTAGTTTATAAACAAAAGCTTGTTTTTTAAGAGATTTTTTTCGTTTATTTTTTTTCTAATAAAGAATTATTGTGCTCGCAGTATTTGGGCACATTTGGATGGTTTCGTAAAGGAAATTTGGCCGCTCGACAATAAGAAATTTCGCATTTCCGGGCAATCCATGATTCAATTTCGTCCGTTCTTTCCTGCTCCGATCGAGAGTCAGACGAATTTTCATAGCTTGTTACTTGTGGAAAATAAAAGAGCGACTGCATTCAAGTTGAATTGTCGATTTTGACATTTTGAAATCTATGCGTTTAAAACGAATTTTGCATTCTTCAAATATCACCCGTATCGCGAATGACGCATTTTTTATAACTCGTGAAAAATAAAACAACCGCAGTCAATTGGGTTTTGGATTTTTTTATAACGGTAACTAGAATTTCGAAATTGATTTTTCACTAATTAAGAATCACTCGCACCGTGAACGATTGAATCCTCAATTAACGCACGTATTACGCATACATTTGTGTAAATAATAAGGCATCGAAAAGGGGTGGGGGAGGCATATGGAGTTGATACATCAATCTTTAGATCGCGTGCCACCGATTGTGAAGAACTATTAAAAAAGGCCTCCATATCGTTTATAATGTACGTACATATGACTTGTTGTCTGTCTCTCTCTGTCTCTCTCTCTCTCTCTCTCTCTCTCTCTCTCTCTCTCTCTCTCTCTCTCTCTCGCCCACTCTATGCTCTACACACAAACATTCGATGCATTCGGTGCCATGGTAGTCATCCCGAAGGGTCCGAGCAGTTGTATTGATATGCGAATTCAAAAGGGGGGCGGTGATTATTCCAACCAGTTATCAAATTACCCATATCCATCAATAATCAATTTCTCAATATTACAAAATATTCCGCGTGTTTAATTATTCGGATCTCGTTCTGCAACAAAAATGCACCGATAAATTGTAACTATGAACATTTTCTGAGTATGAAAATCCCTTTTCCCTTTCGTTACGGACGAAATAATCCTCGTCCAACTTATTTCCGTGTTCCAATCTGATTTCTTTCCCGATTCGTTGGATAGTATCAACCCCGTGAAATCCGCGTTGACCCAAATAACACGAAAGTCCTGCTGGCACAAAATCGTGCCCCAACAAATATTTACGCTGCTTAACGTCAGTCTTCGAGATATCGTTACAGTAAATACTTTTGTTCTTATATACATGAAAACCTTATTGTAGATTATTTAATTATATATATATAGTCCCGTTTTTGGTCTTTTGTAAAATCGAGTTGCTAACTATTTTTTCCAGCAAAAAACAATGCCATCAACTTATAGAAGATACTTTGAAGTTTCCAAAACCATACTTCAATTTTCTGTGCGATCATTGCTACACGAGTTATGAGTCATCAAAGTCAAAAGTGTCATTTTGGCTTTGACAACCGTTAACTCGGAGAAAGATCATCATAAAAAGGACAAAAAATTCATATTAAAGAGGAAAAAATTAATCTGATCCAGCTTCCAGCTGGAATTGCCAAAAAAACATTTATTTAGGTCCGTAGACCTTTTAAAACCAAGCAAAAAGGTGGAAAATGTTTTATCTCTCGATTGTCTTATAATTATTCGAAAACTGTCGATTATTGAGTGTTTTTAATGCTGGGACCCACAACTAGAGACTTCAAGCTTTCATTAGCTTCTTTTTAAATTGTTTTACGACCATTTTTTGCCAAATCACAGTCTGTTGAAAATCACTAAAGAAAGTAGGATTTTTTAAATCCTTTAATTTTTGTGGATAGTGTAGGTATATTTATGCGTAGGAAGGGTAATTTTGAAGACGTTCAACTTTGAGGACTATCCCTATATGGTTGCGAGTTGTTCTGTGTTGGAAATCAATAACCATTTTAGTGAAAAATTACAGGCCCGTCCTGAAAAGAGCCAGATATACTGATTGGCAATATTACAAAATATGTTTTCTCCATATATATCGTTAAATCAATTAATATCATATAGAAAAATAAAAAAATAAGTAAGTAAGTGAATATAAAATTAATGAATAAATCAATAAATCAATTAATCGATCAATAAATCAATAAATCAATAAGTAAATAAACATACTAGTAAATAAACTAAAATAAATAAAATAAAAAGTAAATAAACATAACAAATTATACATACGTTCCACGGATAACCTGTACCAGGACGAGTCGAGACGGCCAAAGCTAATTTGGTATTCCAGGGCTTTCGGTTCCCATTGCGTAGCCGCTCGGTTTCTTCCTCGGCGGAATCTTGGAGAGGGTTGAGGGCGCGGAGGCCGGGCAAGGGCGGTGGAGAGTTCGGATAGCGGCTGCAGGTTCTCTTTTTCGCGTTTCAGGGGGCCGAGTAGGTAGCTTCGAAGGAAAGTGAGAGCGTACGAGAAACGAGGGATAAGATTTGAGACGTTGGGCGAGAGCGAGGGAGAGAAAAAGCTCTTTGCACAACCGGGAAATCGAAAGAGAAAGGAATCGAGATATATAGCACGCGAGAGAAAGCAAGATCGAGGGATGAAGGAGCAGGAGGAGGCGGAAGAAGAGGCCTCGAAATAAGGGAAAAAGAATGAGACGAAGAGGGCGGCAGAGAGATAGAGAGAGAGGGAGGGAGAGAGGGTGACAGCAAGGAGTGGGGATTCCAGAAGCGAGTGTGCTGGAAACGCAGGGCCACGAGCAGGGCTACACGTAGCCAAACCTCGTTCGCAAGCCTGAAGCAACCCTCTCCTCTTGCCCGCTCTCCCCCCTCACCCATAGGGCCATCCACCCCTGAAAAAAGAGTTAATATTGATCCGTTTTTTTTATTTGAGTCACCCCCCAAGGTTTTTTTCACCCTCGCTATTTTTTCTTCCCCCGTTGCCGCGTTGCGGGCTATATAGCGACCCCCCTCCCCCTTGCGCTCCTCAGACCCCAGATCCCCGTGCCCGAAGTTCTCATCCACCCACATTCATATATATATATATATATATATATATATATATATATATATAGGAGCAAGTATATAGAGGAGCAAGAGAGACGACATTAGTGTTTCTATAGCAACTCTCTCTCAACACCCCCGCCTCACGCTCCTTCCCGTCATCTCTGTGTCCGTTCACGTGTTTCTTACTTCGTTCTCGGTCTCGTTTCGTCGTACTACGTTTTCTTACGTCCATTCGTGCGATTCCTCGCGCTGGTCCGAGTCGCTCGTGTCTCAACCCCCGAGCCACCCTCTCGAGATCTCGTTCAGCTTTTCCGCACAACATTGTAGATATCGATGTATATATATATATATATATATTGTTTTTTTCTACATATCTGGAAGCACGTGTGCTCTCTTATAGCACATTTGTGAGCTCTGCCTCGCGGTTTGTTTGGGTTGAGGAAAAAAAGTCCTCTGATTTATTCACTGCCTCACAAAACGTAGCGAAGCATTAATTACATTTAAATTCGGAATTAGCGGAAAGGAAAAGATGAACGTTCGTGAGACTCTGATATTGGGGGATGACGGTTGCAAAATAGAATTGGGGATGACACAAATTTAATTTTGAATAGCAGTCGCCTGCTCAATTTTATGTAAGCTCCAAATTATCCAAGTTGGCTTTTGATAATTATAATTATAATTTTAAGAGTTGCCTGCGGAGCTGGGAGAGGTACTTATGGTCGTTACATATAGATAGGTATAACGGATTTAGGTTTATATTTCCCAACACACACCCGTATACATATATATATGTGTGTGTGTGTGTGTGTGTGTGTGTGTGTGTGTGTGTGTGTGTGTGTGTGTGTGTGTGTGTGTGTGTGTGTGTGTGTGTGTGTGTGTGTGTGTGTGTGTGTGTGTGTGTGTGTGTGTGTGTGTGTGTGTGTGTGTGTGTGTGTGTGTGTGTGTGTGTGTGTGTGTGTGTGTGTGTGTGTGTGGGTGGGTGTGTGTGTGCGTGCGTGTTTTTGAAAAGATATATATATTATCCGCTGACGCATTAGCCAGCGAGCGAAAGACCAATACTTCTGAGAGTTTGGGTGTAGATACTTGAGTAAAAGTCTGTGCATCGGAGAATCAGAAGAATATGGGGCCGTCTATGCCCGTATGGGTTTTCCACAGTTTCCTCGGACCCTCGGCAAATGCGGTATAGCTTAAGGCCTTAGGCCACAGTAACGGGTATAAAATCGTGTGCGTATTTAACAATTTTTTTCGCATGAAAAAGTGATGCACTCATCAAATGCATTACACATCTATTTAGTATGAATATCAAGGTGTGAGAAAATATATATTTTTCTTTGATTTACGAAATGGCCGACTACTCGAAACTTCTCGAAACAGCTTTTTTCCAATTGGCGTGACAAATAACTTCAACAATTTTCACTCGATTTACTTGAAATCTAAAAGTTATGTTCCTCATTGCATTTCGCAGCGAAGTACGTACGGAATTTCTGATTAATCAAAAACTTTTCATTTTATGAGCAGTTATAACGAAATTTTTCACGGAAAATTCATTTCATGAGTTCAAATACCAACTGCTTTTGAATAGAACAATATTATTGAAATTCCGTACGTACTTCTCTAGGTATTCTAATGTAGATTGACGAGAATTTTTTTTCTTATGTTCTAGGTAAACAATTGTGGATGCTAAATGTCACGGCGCGGAGCGTCTGAAAGCGTACATCGAAGAAAAAAAAATTCTAACAGCTTGATATTCATACTAAACAGATGTGTAATTAATTTTACGAGTGAATCACTTTTTCATACGAAAAATAATTGTTAACTTCGCACATGACTTTATACCCGTTACTGTGGCCTAAGGCCTTAAGACGGCTGTGGACGCAACGGAATCTAGGTTAGATTAGCGAAGTGCGGCCAGGAAGCGATAGAAAAGGGTTCAATGGGAAAGGGTAATACGAAAAAACCCGCAACGGTATACGTTGGAAATCAGAAATTAATAGAGGCTTCAATGAAATTAAAAGAATTATCAGCATCTTTTTATAATAAAAGTATAATTTTAATTAGATATGTTATTTTATAAGATTATTTTTCAATTTCTAAAGATTTTTATAATTTTATAGGATTTATAAGTATAATGTTTTGATCGTTTTGGCTAATAGCAACATTTTCGATCACTTTGGATAATTGCATACGTATACGTTGGAATTCAGGAATCAACAGAGACTTCAATAAATAAATAAAAAATTATTAGTATATTTTTATGAGTATAATTTTGACAAGATATTTTATTTTAGACGATGAGTTTATAACTTTAACCGATTTATAAGTATAATGTTTCGATTGCTCTGAATAATAGGAAAGTTTTCGTTCACTTTCGATAATGGCCTAATTTAATTAGAATAATTATATTTAATATTATTTAATAAATTAATAAATATTATCTAATATTCATTATATTAAATATACATTAAATATAATTATATTAAAATTCATCTTATTTTCTATTTCACGAAGATACTATATAGATCTATAGAATAAATTATGTTATTCTAATATAATTTTGCAATTATTCAAAGTGATAGTAAATTTCCTACCAGTACTGTATATTTAAGCAATAATCTTTTACTTTAGATTTCTGTCTCTCAACTGTCAATCATTTGACTCAATAATCCATTGACAACTCGACGGTTTTGTTTTTCCGGCTGTATATTGTCCGTTGTAAATTAACAATACCGCACTCAAAATCCGTCCCTGCTTCAGCACACGTGCCCAAATGTAGAATATCCATTTCAAAGTTGCAGCTGCGCGTAATCAACGAAAGGTGTCGTCGAAGACTTATTATCACGACGGCACCGTATGAATAGAGCTAGAGTATTATGAGGCCGAAAGAAGTCGAATAACGAGATGCGTCGTGGATAAAAATTTACGCGGGCGTGAAACAGTTGTACGCGACGATCTTACCGCGGTCTGCTCGTATCTTTCGAAAGGAAAAGCAGGTGAAAAAAGCGAGGTGAAAAAAAGTAGTGTTAGGATCGATAACGAAAAGATACGTTCGAAAGCGTAGAAAGTTCCTCGTTATTCGGCACACCCGTGAATGCCGTCTCTGTTTGGATCAGGGGAGCGCTCCGGCAATTCACCTGTGCCGGACACGATTGAGATAATCCGATGAGGATGCGAGTTTGGATATTTTTTCGCTAGAGAGGTTAACAATAAAAATTTAAATAAGAAATTAAAAAATAAGGGCTGATAAATGGCAATAGTTATTGAAAGGGTCTGCACGAGCTTGAAAATTCGAAAAAATTATGTTTCTCATTGCGTGGTTTAATAGCCTAGGGTTTTAAGGGGCTATATCTACCTAAAGGGCCGAAAAAATGGTCATTTTCCGATTTTTTTCGGGGAAACGATTGATGAAAAGAAAACGAATTTTTCAGTCACGCGAAAGTACTTTTATTGAAAGCCTTTGAGGGGTGATATACAGTTAAAATTTTCGATAAATCGATTTCTTTTTTCGTAATGGACATGTATTTAAGTACACACACAGAAAATTTCTTGTCGACCCATCGAATATTCTCAAAGTTACACGCACATTTGTAATGACGTGTCAGACTATATGTAAAGTGCTTTTGAAACTTTAAAAGCGTTTTTTTAAAACTGTGTGTTTTGAAGCCGGTGAGCAAGATTTCTCGGAAACGGCTGAACCGACCAGTCTCAAATTTTAACACAATCTTTCCAAGTATATTTTTAGTAATTAATCGAAGGTTTTTTCTCACCGATAAATATTTTCTATTTTATAAACAGTTTAAGGCCTAAGGTTTTGTCGAAAATGGTTTTTTTAGAAGCCGATATTTTGTCAAATAAAATTATTTTGCTTATTCCTTCGATCAATTACAAGATAATCCATTATATTAACGAAATATTTTTGGTGTTTTCATTTTAGATTATCCAGTCCAGAGATATCGTGCTAACCGCGAGATGCCTTTTTTAGAGGTGCTCCCGGGGATCAACTATAGCAGCTTTCAAAATAATTATTTTTAGAAATGAAAAAGTCAAAATACAGTTAAAAGTTACCATAATATGTTTACTAATTTTTACGTTAATAGATTTAAAGGACTTCTTAAGAAAATTTTTTGAACAATCGATCTTCTTGGGCCTTCTGCCTGTATATAGCTCTTTAAGAAAATATCACCAACAAATACAGAAACGCAATAAAACCGCCGCCAGATGATGACATTTTTTTCCGCGACGTGCGGCGGTGGACACTCTCCAGCTCAAACGGTCCATTTAAAATCTAAAAAACCAAACGGCGTATTCAAGTTACCAATAAATACGATTCGTTGACGATCGTCGATATTTATTAAATTATTTTTTTTAACAAAGTGGCGACGTATTGAAACTCGAGCATACGGAATCTATGAAAAAAGTCGTAATTTTCACGTCCCTACTGAAAAATAAAGATCGATTGCCTGAAAGTGAGATCGTCAACGACCTTTAAATATTTCTCATCATATCTCCTGTAAATTTGGAAATAATCTATCAAGCGGTTCTCGAGATATCATGTCCACCGACGTTGAAAACAGTATCATCTGCCGGCAACCATATTTTCGTTGGTTTCTGCATTTTGTGGTGATTTTTTTGAACGCTCTTTATGTATTTTGATTTAAATATGTGTTGAGAAAAAATGTGTTTCTTTTTCACCAACCCTTTCCCTGAAAAAAGTTCGGAATTTGGCAATTTTTTCAGACCTTCATATAGGAGGAGGCCCTTTAAAGTGAAACAAAGATTGTGTAAAAATTCAAAAATTTAACCGAGTTATGTTGATTTTTGAAAAGGGTTCAATCGCCCACAGCGCTACGAAGAACCGCCCCGCTGCAACATACCCTTTTTTATTTTGCGCTTTTCTCGAAATTGAGTTCTATGAAACGATGTCGATCGTGTCTCAAAATATATTCTTCCGATTCACTTCAAATTCGGATGGAGCTTATAACATTTTCACCAACATTTTAACAGCATCACCGGATTATTTATTTATGCGTTCATCCATTTGTCGATAATAAATTATTAAAGTCGTTTTTTCGGTCGTAAATCAAAGTTTTTATTTCTACGGTGTGCGATCTTTGTCACTTTCGACATTTTTTAAAAGTATCCGGGTACACGGAAGTATCGTTATTATACTAAAAGTAGATTTTTTTACTTTTCAGTTCGGATCTGCTTAGAACTTCATTGTTTATTGATATTTTTAAATACACTAATGCAAACCTGGAAAGATTACGTATTAAGGCAGTATTCTAGTCTACAAATTTGAAAAAATCGATTTTTTCGGCATTTTCTTAAAGGATATACTCTTAAAAGTATATGTCCTGAAAAGGGAATCTCGAAATTACCAATAATACTCACGATCGACTGGTCAGAGCTACGAATTTCAGAAGCTTCTCAGGAAGCTAGAAGTGCTAGCAGGGGCAATTTTTTTTGTGTAAAAAAGTGATTTACTCATAAAATTAATTACACATCTATTTAGTATGAATATCAAGGTGTCAGGATTTTTTTTTTTTTTCGATGTACAAAATGGCCGACTACTCGAAACTTCTCGAAACAGTTTTTTTCCAATTGGCGTGACAAATAATTTCAACAATTTTCACTCGATTTACTTCAAATTTAAAAGTTATGTTCTTAATTTCATTTCGCAGAGATGTAAGTACGGACTTTCTGATTAATCGAAAACTTTTCATTTTATGAGCAGTTAATGAGCAGTTATAACGAAATTTTTCACTGAAAATTCAATTCTTAAGTTCTAATACCTACAACTTTTGAATAAAACAATATTTTAGAAAATCCCCACCGTACTTCTCTAGGTATTCTAGTATAGATTAACAAGAATTTTTGTTTTTTGTTCTAGGTAAAAAATTGTAGATGCTAAATGTCACGCCACAGAGCGCCTAAAAAAAGATGATAAAATAAAATATTGGTAGTCGGCTATTTTGTACATCGAAAAAAAAATATATATTTTTTATAACAGCTTGATATTCATACTGAATAGATGTGTAATTAATTTTATGAGTGAATCACGTTTTCGTCGATGAGTGAATCACGTTTCATCGATGTCAAATCAAAGCACTTATGAAGAACAGAAAATACATTTTTAAACGCTTATTTTTATTTATTTTTACATTTTTTGTTAACGGTTGAAAATGTACTCGAAAAAGGAGTCCTCACGGCGTACACGGTTGTGGCCGTAAATATTATCTGAAACAAAATGTGTAAAAAGATTATCGATCAGTGTGAACGGCGATATCTTGCTATGGAGGTCTTTATTATTATCAAAATAGAGAAAAGGTATTTTTTTCGACAGTTTGTCGTTGAAAAAAACATGAAGATTTCAAGAAAACCTTCCATAGCAAGATAAAAAATGGCGTGCAGCATATTGTGTCAAAATGTGAGACGGGTAGCTTGAAAACTCTTCCTTCGAGACTACATCGTTTTTAAAAACGACATTTCGAGAAAAACGCGTTTAAATTTTCGAGTGCGGAATTTTCATATAAATTTTCTACTTTCGATTAATCAGCGATGCCAGGTCCATGTTTATAACTGTTTGCAAAATGGCAAAAAAAAATAATTTTTTGGAAATTTTGCACAGTGATGATTCCTTAAACGTGTTTTCTCCAAACTACTTTTTTTTTAACCTGGTTGACATAATATCTCGGGTTCTATTGAACCGATTGACTTCAAATTTGGTATTGACCTTCGGTATTTATCCCTTTATCGTCTCTACCCCGGGCATTGCAAAATTATTATTACGACTATTCAAAAAGAAATAAAAACCGAAAACGGACGAAAAATGAACTTTTTTCCAGACGGTCCCCATTTTTGTCTCTTTGGTATATCTGCTATAATGACATTCTTATTGATAACAAAAAAATTAGGTTTATTTCTGGTTCAAATGAATGGGAGCTTCGGAATTATTGTCGACTGTCAACGATTTTTTTTCGCTGCCCACAACGTTTTTAATTTTATTGCATACAGTTTTTACCTGTAATTTCTTGAAAAATCAACAAAAAAACTGTACAAAAATGGATGGTAAAAATATTTCTTGTTGTTTTGTCAAGCCCGAAAAAAACGCCCGGAATTTGCGTCTCCAGACTAGAATATTGCATTAAGGCGTTATACGCAGTTAGAATTTCAAAAAATTGATTGTTTTCTATTGCATTTTAGGAATGTACAAATATGTGAGTATATATTCCCGGAAAATTTCAAATCGATCCAGCGAATATTCTCGGAAATACACACACATTTGTAAGGACGCTCGGAGCGCTACAAAGTAAGCGCCCGAATGTGTGTGAGTGACTGTTGAAACTTCAAACGCGTTTTTCTCAAAACGGTGCTTTCAAAGTCGGTGAGCACGATTTCTCAAAAATGACTCAACCGTTCGGTCTGCAATTTTAACACAACGTTCTCAGATATATTCTTCAGGTATTGATCGAAGAAATCAGATTTCCGATAAATATTTCTATTTTTTTTCAACGATTTAACGAAAAAAATTTGGTCGAAAATCAAAATTGTTTCTTTCCGGAGCCACAATTTTGTCAAAAATTAAAATTTCGACTATTCCTTCGACCAATACCTGGATTCATTTATCCCCTAAAACAATCTTTTTGGTTTTTTCATTTTAGACAATCCAAACCGGAGATACTTGACTCACCGTCAGACACTTTTTTTTTGGGGACCTCCAGGAGACTTCCTAGAGGAGCAATGTTAA
The DNA here is from genome assembly GCA_951751655.1 of Ophion costatus. Classification (NCBI taxonomy): domain Eukaryota; kingdom Metazoa; phylum Arthropoda; class Insecta; order Hymenoptera; family Ichneumonidae; genus Ophion; species Ophion costatus. Next base: position 15,959,595 of record OX632357.1, on the reverse strand, counting down.
TGAATATTTTTGAAAATAAAAAATGTCAATATAAAGCTAAAAGATGCCACTACACTGCCTAATACTTTTCATTTTGCCCAAATGAAATCCTTTTCCAGAAAAAATTCGTGAAAAAGCGACGTTTTTTGGCCTTGCAACTGCGTATAACGCCTCAATAGTGTGTAAAGTTCCGACCTCGTCATTCCTATACTCTTATCAGAAAAAATATTAAAGTCCGACTTTATTTGTTCCGAAGACTCATGGCAGGAGGAGGCACATAGTTAAACTTGCGTTAAACTTGTTCCTCTCAACCGCGCCAAGACGCCCGATCCACCGAGTTACAGAATCGATTAACGAGCACGAAAAATGCGGAAGAAATCGAATACGCGAGGAGGACTTTAAATATACAGCAGGGTCGTTTATATTCCACATCCTTCGTGTCACGACGTAGGGATAATTGTCACGGGGCTTCCTCTATTCTCTCTTTTTTTTCAAACGAAATCATCTGTTGTCCTAGCCAATGGATTGTGTATGATCCTTGAAATAGACGAAGCCACGGAAGCGTCAGGAGGTCCCTAGACGAGGCCAAAATTTATTCCTTTCGTTCTTCCGGAGCCACCTGTCGCTATTCGAAGTTACATATATAGACGGGTGTATGGTGGACGACTGAGAGAGAACGTTGCATTTGCCGCGAAGAGTGCACTCTCGCCGAAGGACTCGACGTGTCCTCAAGGATGTAAAACGCGGCTGGCAAAAGGATTCGCCATATGGTGGCGTATCCGAAAAAAGGTACCACCTCACCCTAGCCGCTTTTGGATGCCGCAAGATCTAGTCTATCTCGTGGGAGAGGGTGCGTGTTTGGACAGAGATAAAGAGCGAGAGAGAGAGAGAGCTCGTAAGGATTCAGTGATTGGCTTCGTATTTGAGGAGACCAAAAAAGCTATCTTTACGTGTTTTCCTTCCTAACCCAGAGATGATTTGGTGAAGAGACTGTCAATGACTGGAAGATGGCCAATAACTGTACGGGCCATAGCCTTAAACATTGAGTGATGCGCTTCCACCGTTCGGCGAATAGGGCCCATTTATTTGGCGCGTGCTGTATAATTAGGACTCCGGTTGAGAGCCTTGCCCTCTCGTTCTTCTTCTTTTGCTTGTGTAGTCAAGATGCCGGCTACTTCATCTTCCTCTCCTCTCTCTCTCTCTCTCTCTCTCTCTCTCTCTCTCTCTCTCTCTCTCTCTCTCGCTCTCTCTCTCTCTCTCTCTCTCACTCTCTCCCCCCTTCCTCACCGCTGTCTTCCTCACTGCTTTACATTTCGCTTCAGGCCTCTTCATTTTTAATGATTTCCCGGTTTAATTTCGACTGCATTTGGAGTTTCGAGAGCCTTCAGTATTCGCGTAAATGAACCTCTTTCAGGTGACAGGAGGACATTTTTGGACATTGTTTGTAGCGTCGAGTAATGGTGAAAAAGGATGTGCAGTAAGTGTTGGAGGAGCTTAAGGAGCTTTGGGACGAATGACGAAATGTTACCATTAGCTTCAAATTTGTACAGCAACTGCTTTGGTATATGCTGAATTCACACTCCAAATTTTAAATCAATCGTCTACGCCGTTTCTATAATATTTGCAACCGAAAAAAAACCCTTTTTAAGAATGTTGAGTCCCTATGAAACATGTTAATGTTAATTGTTCAATAAATAGCTTCTTAATCGACATGAAATTTTTACACGACCTCCTGAATACTTCATGTAAAAACATACAAAATTTTCAGAATTCTATCATCATTACTTCAACCTCCTTAAGGGTTGAAATAAAAAATGATGAGAAAAATCTGAAAATTTGGTATGTTTTTGTATGAAGTATTTAAGAGGTCGTGTAAAAATTTCACGACGATTAGGAAGCTCGTTATAAAAAAATTAACATTTTGTTAAGAACAATTTTTAAAAGAAATAAAAAAAATGTATCAATAAACTTCGTTTTGTTTCCGTTGCTTTCAGTAAAGTGTAGATATTACAAAATTGAGAGGTAAAAAAAAACTTATTGCAAAGTTACATCAGTTTCCATAAGACAGCATTTAATTTGTGAATGTAAATTGTTCAATAACGAGCTTCCTAATTGTCGTTAAATTTTTACACGACCTCTGAAATATTTCATACAAAAACATACCAAATTTTCAGAATTTTATCATCATTTGCGATTTGGGACTCAACATCCTTACGATAGGGAGATGCCTATGATCAGAGAACATAAGAAGTACATTATGATAACAAAATTGACATAATGTACCGAGTGATTTTACGGTTGTGCATAACATTTTTTTTAATTCCCACTTTCTCATCCGTAAAACTGCCATTCAGCGATAAACGTATCTCCCTATGTTGAAAAGTTTTTTTTCAATTGAACATTTTAGAGAAACGGTGTGCACGATTGATTTAAAATTTGGAGAGGACATTCATCAAATAATAAAGAATATATGATAAATTGAAATCAAAGAAAATTTGTATAAATTTAAAATTGTACAAAATTCAAATTAAAAAATTTAATTATATTTAATTATTATAATTTAAAAAATCGAACTAAATTAAATTTAATTAAAAAACTGTATCAATTTATATCAAATGGTAATATTTTGTAAATTGTCCCGAAACTCCTTAACGGGTCTTGAAAATTGTCTTGGTGTTGGTGGCTTTTCCCAATCTTGTCAACTTTGATAACGTTCAAGGAAGTTTAAGGAGAACCGATCAAGGACGGAACAAAGCGTGCAGGGTGGAAAAGTGCAGGTTTCTTCTTTTTCCGTCTCGCGTTGTCGTTTCGCGCCATATGCTCGAAATTGACCGCTTCCGTGACACCGACGAGCTCATTTAAATTCGGACAGCTCCGTTTTCGAAAAACACGAAGGACGAACCGAGAAAATAATGAAAGCGTATAGCAATTAATAATAACCGCTTCGCTTTTTTCGTCTTTTCCTTCATATCGTGACTTTTACAATGTCCGCGTCAATTCGATCGAACGTAAAATGTGTAAATAACCGGTCCGGTGAAAAATGGCTATAAATGAAACGGCGCGATGGGCAGCGGTTGAGATCAGAGGGTGAATTCGTCCATTCTTTGCCAATCGATCCATGAATTCAAATGAATTACTCTTAATAAAAAGAGAAGGGCGAAAAAGGAAAAAGAAACCAGCCCATTGAGCAGACAGTTCCGTACAGCATCGATTTCTCTCCTTTTTTGACCGCCCCTCCCCGCGGCCCTTTTCTTTTCGTCGGCTCTCATTGTTCCCCGATGGAGTCGAGAGAGAAAGAGAGCGAGAGAGAAAGAATCCCAGGAACCCTTATTTGCGAATGACGAGCGCGCTGAATGTCGTGTGGCGAAAAATTTGAATCTTGCAATTCGCAGTTCGAGTGCTTTGGATAATAAAACATTCGAAATTCCTGGCAAAATTTCTTTTCGATCGAACAATATTGAACATTTTGAATTTACAGTGAATAAAATCGAGTACTTGTAGCATTCTTGTTCCGAAATACGTCTTCAAAAAAGCGATTGATTTATTTATGCAGTTAATTTTATTCGATAGATCGTTTCGAATGTCAATACTCCACGTCGAAATTAACCCTTCGACTGAACACTGGGTTGTTTTGACCCCATTTCCTTCGACCCCCATCGTTCACTTTGGACGAATTTTTAGGCACTTTATTTTTGTTCGTTTTTTTAAAATAAATTTTGGCCCATGACATAAGGATAATTGACTACAAAAAATGCATATTTACTGAAATACAACGATATGAAAAACGTCTGGGTCCCAATCGACTCCACATGCAGTCAGAGGTTTGTGGCGGAAGGGTGCAGTCGAAGGGTTGATATAAATAATACGTGTGAATGGACATCCCCGAAATCACACACCGATAACAGCGAGGTATGCAAACGCTTTATCTTAAAAAAAAAGAGATGAAAAAATTGATTCGCTCATTATTCATGATAAGGAAATTATATCTTTCTTCGATTGAAACAAAAAATAATCAATTATTCACCACCCAGATAGACAGATAAGTATAGAAACGTTTGTAATTTTCACTTGTTAAGGAGGTACGATTATTACTACGAATCCAACTTTCGGATTTGAAATTTTTATATGATTTTGACGAATACTTTTTGCGCCTACTGCCAAACATTTGAGCTATTTTGACCGTTTAGTTTTTCGCAATAAAACTGCAAAGTCGAGCACTTTGAGTTGCCGAAGCACGTCGTCTTATGGAGACGGTCAACCGGAAGTGCAGTGATCGTTGTTTTTCTGCTCACGTATCCAACTAAACCCGTTGGAAAACTGAAATTCGATCGATTAGATATAATAGATATTGTAAAAAATAAGAAAATCAATCTTCACCGTGTAGTCAGAGCACTACATTACAAGAAAGTTTCATTTTCCGGTTGAAAATGGTCATAACGACGAAATAGCACACACAGACTTAGCAACGTCGCGAGCAACAGTTGATGCGTTTGGCGAACATAACCCAGCTTTGTTTTGAAATTAATTTGAATAGAAGCCGCCACAAAACATGCAAACAACAATTTATGGAGTTTTTTCATTTATCACGTATCAATAATATGTATAATTATATTCTGGCTATCGTGTTAATTCCGCTGAGGTAATGCAAGCCTATTTTAATCGGTTCCTGGCTGATTTTTTTTTGTCTTCTTAGTCCGCTTTTATGGTGTATATGTCAATATTATTATTACGAAGATTACTACCGAGTCGTTGACAATCTGACTTTTCAGCTCTTATTTGTTCACGTGTAATAAATTCATCATTTACCACAGCATTTGGCACACTATAATCGATAATACGAATAATCAACATGAGTAAACATCAATTGGAGCAGCTGTGGGTCAAATAAATTTAGACTCTTTTTTGACCCCGTGGAAGTGATCGTACCCCCTTTATGACAAAGTTTCCTGCATCAATTTGGTCTATGAAAGGAATAGAATTAAAAGTTCAGAGAAAATAATGCTTGTAATTAATGAAATAGAGATTTTGGATTCTTTGCTGAGGTATATCGATGCTAGTGGAGTAATAAAAAAACGTTTAAAAAATTCATCTCGTCCTGCGTCCTTTCTCTCTCTCTCTCTCTCTTTCTCTCTCTCTCTCTCTCTCTCTCTCTCTCTCTCTCTCTCTCTCTCTCTCTCTCTCTCTCTCTCTCTCTCTCTCTCTGTCATTCTGTGCAACGGATGTTTCCACAGCATCCCCTCTTCTTTATTCGTCAGCAGCAGCACGAGCCTCAACACAGAGGACGTTTTTTTCTTAGCCCTCCGAATAAGATAAAAAAAATAATACAAGGAGCGCGAGGTTCACGCGATGGAGGGAGGGAGACGACGTTTGTGGCTCACGAGCCTGCTGTACCGTGTTTTCTCGATGCAGCACCGGGACGCGTGGCACGCACACGACGCCATTCTTTTTTTCTTTATTTCATTCTTTTTTCACCTTTTTTGCCCTTTTTCACTGCACTATACGAGAGCACACGAGGATCCCTCCCGTTTTCGGGTCGTTGAGTTTTCGTGGATTCTAGCAGCGGTTCTTCCGTATTTCTGAAAATCACCATTTCTTCAGACGAAAATCGCCGGGCATGAATTTTTCTTTATTATTGGGCGCGAATTATTTTTTTTGCCATTATCATCATCTTGTTCAGGTTTGATGAGAATAATTTAATGAAATTGTTATTGGTTTTTAATGGCTGCTTTCTTACAGTATACGGGTGGTCGAATATCTTGAAACTATTGTCACTATTAATTAATCACCTAATGAATCGTTACTAAATCATCTGTGGTAATTACTAACAATAAGTCACCAATCAGGCTTGATGTGAATAATTTAATAAAATTGTTATTCGTTTTTTTTCTTTCATGACCGTCTATTTGGAGTATAAGGGTCGTCGTATTTCTTGAAAACATTATCACTATTGATTGATCACCTATTGATTCGTCACCAAATCTTTTGTGGTAATGACTAAATCGACTAGCTGTGACGATATTTTCGGAAAATCCAAAAGTCTGAATTTCGATTATCTAGTCACATTATTCGGATAAAAAATATATAGGACCATTCATCGGATGAAAAAAAATTGACACTTTTCAATTTTAATGCTGTGCGTTTTGGGGACAATTTTTATATTCTTATTCTTCGAAAATATTTTTATATTGCGTTGTTTAAATACGGTCACCATTGGGAGAAAATTGTCTTATTGGGCTAGTGAAGGAATTTACATTTTTTAACGGAGGAGATACCTTTAGGCGAGGAAAAAATTTGCTAATTTTCATCATTTTTGTTAAAAGGAAAGATTCCTTCACCATCTTTGAGATTTAGGGTATGTTTTATTACTACTTCTGGCTGTTACATGGTATTTTTTTATTAGCCTTTAAAAATGACGAATGTATGGTACCGTCTTCTGAACTGCATTTTAAAAACTGGCGTGACGTATAGCTACGTGGCGTGACGTGAAACTAATCGACTGGTTCTGATTACCATCTGATGACCACAAATGTTTAAAAAATAAAAAAAGTCGTTTTTTTTTCGCGGAATGGAACCATTTTTTTCGGGAAATTAAATCCTTTTTGTTTCAAAGAGTATTATGTGCTCGATTTTCAATATTTTTCACTTTGCCTTGGTTCATATTCTGTGTATGAGCGTTAATGAAAGAAAAGTCTTCGTTGGATTTTTTTTCAGATTAATGCCGTCTGACAATATCCGCCGCAACCCGTTTAGAAGACCACGACATAGCTCCGTCCTTATCAAAGATTAATAAATAAAACAATATCACGTAACAGCCAAAAGTAGTAATAAAACATACCCCAAGTCAAATAAAAATCGTAAAGAAATCTTTCCTTAAAAAATCATGAAAATCAGCCATTTTTTCCTCGCCTAACGGTATCTCCCCCCTTAATGAATTTTTGACGCCAATACTCGAATATTATTTGTGCAAGAGGGATACATAGCGCGGATTTGTATGGGCTCACAAATTGCCGAAATCTCGAGTCCAGTATATTTTTTTCAGAAGTTTATCGATGTGAGACTCCAAGAGTTTTTTAAGATGCTAATTAAGCCTCAAAAAATTACTATTTGGCAAAAAGAAAGTAAAAAATCACCATTTTGTCATTGAATTATCATTGTTATTTATTTTTCTTCAAATTACACTTATTTTTTTTCAGAATACAACATTACTGTCGCAGAGGTAGAAAAGCAACAAAAAGAGCGGCAGAGGAATAAAAAGCAAAGACCGGATAAAGAGAGATAGATATGGAGAAAAATAGAACTATACGTGTTTTTACCTATCGAATTTCCGCGTTCGCTAAACTTACGATAAACTTAAAAATAAATACTTTCGATAAAATACTATAAAATATTGTATATATATGTACTAATACTAATAATACTATAAAAATAAAATAAAATACTATAAAATAAATACTTACGATAAACGATAGCCAAACGGTACTTCGAAGTAACGAGAGGTACCGAAATTTTTCCAAATTTCCTTGGAACATCGGGGGACAATGTTCTCGCTACCTTGGTCACGAGCAGCAGCAAAGAACCGCTTCGTCGCCCCCCACGCGAGCACCCCCGTTCACGTCGTTTTTTTTCCCGTATTCTCCCGAATAAAGGCTCGCCTTGACATGTTGGCCCGCTTAGCGACAAAGGGCTCAACGATCTCGCTATCTGCCCTTCCACGTGGTATTCCACCGGTGAGTTAAATTCCCCGGCCCGCAGGATCGTTGCACGAGCCGCGTAACGCAAGAAGCCACAGAGGAAAAAAAAATGAAAATCGAGCTTTTGGCCAAAGAGAGCACAGTACGAGACAGTTCTCGTTGCCGAGTCTGCTGCATTGTTTTTCGTATGAACTTTAAGGGATTAGGCCACAGTAACTGGTATAAAATCATGGGCGAATTTAACAATTTTTCTTCGTATAGAAAAGTGATTCACTCATAAAATTAATGACACTTCTATTTAGTATGAATATCAAGATGTTACGATTTTTTTTCCATGTACAAAATGGCCGACTACTTTACTTTACCCCCCCCCCCGTCGATCGAGCTGAAATTTTGCACAAACCTTTTTTTTTGATATTTTAAGACAACCCCTAAAGGGATTTTTGGCGACTCGCAATAGTTTTCCCGATATTGCATTTTTAAGTTTTTACGTTAAAGTTTTCAATTTTCAACGTGTTTTTTCAATTGTAAATTCAACGGAATTGGGGTAGAAGAACGGTTTAAAATTTAGAGGGTGCATTCAGTATACAGTGGGTAAAATGTATTTGTACACGTCGTCTTTTTAAAATGATTCTATAAACAGAATTAAATGCTTTATTAAGTTCCTATGTTCGATAGCTCATCCTAAATTTAGGCGGTGGCTGTTTGCTAAAATATTGCGAAAAACACGAACAATTAAATAAAGCGAAATTAACAACTATTTCGTGTGATATGTACAAATACTTTTTCTACCCACTGTATGTTATCGCGCTCTCCGTTTTGTTCAAACAAAAATAACCAAACAAACCAAAACCTAAACCCAAACCCAAACCGAAAATGATTTCGTGACGCCAACAATCCTATTAGGGTTTGTATTACAACAGTAAAAGGAAGGTCGTGCAAAATTTCAGCTCGGGGGGGGGGGGGGGGGGGTAAACCTCACCCAGATAAAGGATTCGTAAACAAGAAAAGCGTTTTGAGAGTCTTTACGTTTTCTTTTTATTGAAATATGACAAGTGCAATTAGAACATCGCTATTATCGAAAAACCGGAATATCGGATAAAACTCCGATATGTAAAAACCGATATTGGGCTCGGATAATACCAATATTTCGATATCAGCATTGAAAATATTGAAATATCATTATAATTGTAATTATTTCCCTTTGAGTTACTTTTACTTGTTTAACAGCCTTGAAATATCATTATCTACATTAAATATGTCCGAAGTGCGAATTTATTTATCCACGAGTGTGGAATTAAAAAGGGCCTTTTCTTCTGTGGCTTACACCTGCAATAAGATGCAGTCCTCTCTTAAAGACGAGGTTTCAGATGCCCTCTGTTTTTTGCAGTCATTGTTTCAACAATCTGAATCTCGTTAATTAAAGTGACCAGGCTGTTGCCTGCCTGCCATCAAGCTATGCCATTCGTTTGGATTCTGATAGCTACTACTGCGCTGATTTTCATAAAAATTCCTAATTTTAATTTTGCTTTTCTATTACTTTTTCATTTGCATAAAAGTTCCTGCTTTTGTTTGTTTATTTATTTTATCTTGGGTTGAATACATTTAAGACCATAGCAGAGTGTGTTTGGAAGTGCATAATATGTATAAAGGCAGTGGTTGTTAATAAATATTGTGGTTTCACTTAGCTGTACAGTATTATTTCCATTAGAGGAAATGTGCAGAAAGATGTGCAAGGAGGAAGGGGGAGGAGAAAGAGGTGGAAGGAAGAATCAAATTAATTGTAAGAAAAAGAAAAAAATCCATTTATATGCATTTCTATTTAACATTTCTGTCACTATGCATTTATATGCATTTCTAACATTTCTGTGACAAAGCCAAGAGTATGCAGAGTGACAAATAAGTTACGGTAGTTGTAAGAGAAAACATAAAATTATAAAAAAACTTCTTAAAAAAGTCGTGGAAATAAAACTCGATTTTATTCTACAATTTCCATCTCCACTTTCAACCTTCCAACCTTTTTTTTTATCAAGGTTTCCCACAAATATCGCTAAATATCGAAATAATACTGA